>UYWX01000579.1:0-10704 GCA_900622495.1 Hydatigera taeniaeformis
AACAGACAGCAAGAAGGAAACAAATAACAGCGACAAAAGATTTCATCGACAATGACAGAAGTGAAACAGAACTAAAATGATACACTAAATTTTACATAACTAGGCTGGTGGAGAGATTGGAAATGAGACAATCCTAAGTAGTCAAGTGATGCAGATTCTGCAATTACTGCATTTGTGAAACAAAATCACGTCAAAAATAAAGTTCGAACCTATGAACAAATACTAATACGAGCCCGGAAATTGGAGTTCTTGTTCCTCCATCGTACTCCCAACAATGCCCGCCTCTTTTACAATGCCTTTAAAAAAATTGTCGTTAAAGGTTCATCAAAAAGCTGGCATCTCCTCAACAGCAGGGAATGACTTTCAGTTATGAGAAAGACACATACAGAAAATGTATATATTGCATTGTGCTCGCACTCCCACTGTCATCTCTACGATCGAAGCGCTTAAAAAGAACAAAGACTTCCCAAAAGCCTCTTTAACCTGTAATGAGAAGTCCAATGCAAAAACTAGAGCACAGAAATACGTTTTCTAGATTTCATTCAAGTCGAATTTAAGTCATACGATTACTATCGTGTTCGACAAAGCAGGTTGAGACTATCATGATTGGCTTTTCAGAAGCAGAGTAATCAAGAACAATTAAACACAGATCATTAACCTGAATCTCTGCCATGCCGGAGAGGAAAACAAGAAGGTCACCGCGCTCAGAGATGGAATAGGTGTTGTCGATATGTTGAAGCAGTCGAACATAGGGCGCAGGGTCAATCCGCTCCAGCGAGGCAGCCTGCTCGGCCGGAGTCAAAGGGCAGTACTTGAGGGTTATTGGGTACAGACGACCTGGCACCTTTGGTGAATTCAGGCAAATTTAATTACCAGTTGGTGGTCGACCAGTGCAGTAGTTGGATAACCAAATTGGCGGATTCATGCTACATTGACAATTTCTAAGTAATAAGGTGGAGACTTGATATTTCTAAGCATTTACCTCCATGTGGTTGCAAGGGTACGGCATTATTCAGACGCAGTTGGGTTGATGGTTATCTTTTAGTTTTCAGGTTGGCCTTCAAGATGAGTCATGCCGTTTAAAAGGGGCAGACCGGAATACTAACTAGGTGTTTGGTACAACTAAGTAATGCGCATAATACTCCTGTTAGATGGGAGTGACTTTAATCTTGAACGCAGGACGCGAACATAAAGGACCACACACGGGGATGGGAAGAGCAGTCAAGAGACGAGACGAAGGTTTTAGCATAAGCAACGTAACATTGACACAAATCAAGTGATCAATGATAGCAAACATTTGGAATTTCTTAGCAAAGTGAAGAGGTAGAACAGCTTGAAAGAATCGACGGTTGGAAGATAAATTGTGTTTGAGTCTGTGCCTCATTGCAACAAACCCGAAAAAACTGATCACGTAAATGCACCAATGTCTTGATTCGAGGGAGCCGGATGAATTTTACGAAACAGTCAAAAAGGGTAGCATTTTATTCCATTTCAGCTTTTTGAAGCTTTATTAGTCTGTCGTGACACGCGGACATCCGTTGTAACCAATTCCACAAGCAGCTAGTTAAATGAACTGCTGACAAGGACACCCAAAGGTGTCAGTTGGATGCTTAAATAAAAATAAAATAGGACTTGAGGGCAGGGGATAGTGTGACAGCTAAATTTTGGGAAATAAGCAACGCATATCACCTGAACAAGGGAAGGGAGCATTGCCTTTGAGCCCAGAACGATTCGTTATTCTGAACAACAATAGGTTATAAATGTGAGTATGAATGTTTAGGATGATTGCAGACCGACAAACCGCTACAAGCCATCCACACCAAAAATGGAGGCCTCACAACTCATCGGAACCGATCCTGAGCCAAGGTTTTAAACTAGGGTTGAAGCACATGCATTAAGGGGTGAGAGGTATTTTACTTTGACAAACCCTATCAAAAGAGGAAAGATGTGAGTAACAATGCAAACAGATAGTCTCAATACTAGCCGTGGCGGCTAAACCCCCAATCCACTCACATAATTGCTAGGCCCTCTAGCAGCTTGAGGCAATATTTTATTGCAAAGAAGTAGGCGTTTGTGAAAACATTGAGTAGTTTCATCAAAATGTTCTGGAGAAGGGCCAAAATTGGACAGTTAATGACCAAAGTAATTGAACTTGCCTCCAAAATGGGACAGTCGTTGAAGAAACTGGCGAAAAGATTAACGTTGATCGTAGCGGACATCAGCACCAGTCGCACCTCGGGTCGTGCCACCACGAGGCACTTCATTAAACCCAGAAGACAGTCTGTCTGCCAGTGACGTTCGTGTACCTGAATCGTAAAGCGGGAAGGAGAGTAGAAATTGCTCGTTCGCAGAGCATTACTCATTTACAAGCCATTAGATAATAAAATGCAGTCAGAAGCAGTACTGTTTATGCAGTCGCCATCGTTCGATGTAACAAACAGAACTTGTACCTAATCCGATATTTATGGCAAAGACTTAATTGGCCCATGCTGCCTAAATTTCAATAACATTGAGAAGCTGAGTGCATTGACAGCAACCATGGAAATAAATATTTAAGAATTTTGAGCTGTATGCTTACAAACCATCTTAAACTCAAGTCAAATTGATAGGGAAGACACAACGAACACAGTAGGACGGTCAAATACTTAAGCGTCATGCTTGAAGTGCGTTTAGCCCAAGCAAACTGGTTATTGCCCTCTTTCGTAGGCTGCGCAGAAAAGGGCAAATTTTGGCTACGGATACGATCAAAGTGGGCAAATTTAACACTATTTGATACAGTTGTACCCGAATAATGAGCGCATCAAAGTTCAAACGACCATAGCGACTAAACTCGTATAAAGCCTTTGACTGAAAACATTCGAAGCAACACGCATACCTCGTCAAGGATAATAACGTCATATTCCTTGAGGAAGGGATCCGACTGCATCTGACGAAGAAGCAAACCCTCAGTAAGGAAGAGAATCTGCGTAGCCTTCGATTTGTGCCTCTCGAAGCGAACCTGAAACCGGCAAGACGTGTGCGATTGCTCTACGAATCCTCACTGTAAGGGGTTCCCACTTTAGACTTGCAATTTCTATTAAAGCAAATTACTTAGAAAGAGCGTGATGCAACAAAGATGTGAGAAGAGCAAAAAATGTGGACGAGAATGTGACGTAAACAGTTAATTAACTTAAGTACACTTAGCTTACCTATGCTAAAGACGAAAAAAGGAACTTTCCTTTTAACTAAAATTTTCGGGCGCAAAATTGACCTAAATAACTAGCCAGACTTCGCCAAAAGGCTAAAGAAAAGTGGGACTAATTTTGAGGCTGAGTCGAATACTTTCGACGAAAGCTAGCAATATAGAAGCAAATGTGTTCCACACTTACGTTTGCCATAATTACCAAAATAAACCCAATTAAAGAAAACAAGTGTAAAGAACTTTCATTTAAAAAAATTGCAAACAGTAATTACTACTTAGTAAAATCTGTAGTATTTACAAACTTAAGAAATAGATTATCGGCCGATTGTTTACAAAATGCATAAAAGCAAGAGCAAGTAAGTGGCTGAACATGTAGAATGCCTTACTTGGTAGCCCACTTTTGTGCCCTTCTCCGCCAGCATCTCGGTACTCACACGCGCAGCCAAACTAATGCATGCAATTTTTCGCGGTTGCGTGACAGCAATACGTTTGTAAAGAACCTCTTCTCCCATTTTCTTCGCACCCGCTAGGTACTGTGGCACCTGAGTCGACTTTCCACAGCCTGTATCCCCAGCAATAACTAGCACCTGTTGTCGCACCAACTCACTTAACAGAGACTCATGAAATCTTGCAATTGGGAGGTTGTCGCGATCGTGACGTAGGCGCTTTATTTTAGCCCACTAGAAGAATTAGTGAGGTTGCATAACAGCCTACTCTCTGCTTCATTAGAAAGTCAAGGTAAATATCGTAAATAAGATGCATGGCGAGAAGGTTCCGGTCGGAGAGACTAGAGTGCCGATGGGGGGTGTCGTCAGCCATTCGATGGCGCATATAGTCCTCCAAACGGTAGTTACGTGTCTGTAGGTTGAGACGTAGTACTCGGTCATAACGGTCGCTACCGTGGTTGAAATCTAGAATCAATAAATCTCCATAGAGGAAGAAAATTCAACGCAAACCTGACCAGTTGGATTGATTTAGCAGAAAGGATTGGAGTTTTCCTGCAAAATTCCAGAACTCCCGGAAGTCGGATGAATCCCTGAAAAGAAGAGCATAACTGCGTTGGAGAAAGGACACTAACCGTTGAATCGGAGCTCGAGAAGAGTTGGGAAAGAAGAGGTCGGTAAGCCGTCTTTTGTGGGACTGAATGTCGAAGTCAAAGTCTTTGGTGGACAACCTTTTCCCATTATAGGTGGACATTCTCTAAACAGAAAAACGGGACAAATGAGTACCGATTCGACTAGTCATTGTGATAGCAAAAAAGCATGAATTTATAACCTTAATACCGACTTCGATTATGAATTAGGTCAACCTTATCTACCGATGAGAACTAAATAAAGCATCAAAGCCACGAAACAGATCGTGTAAAATGGATTCAATCGAAGACAAAATCGAGTCTAACTATAAGTTTACATTTTTTTAGTTGGTAAAAGGAACTTGCGCTAACGTGAAGCAGAAGAATAAACTAGTTGGACTTGTGACTGCCAAGCGTCACCAATCACAATGAAAATGAAAGACTGATTCATGCTACCAGAAGTTTGCAAAGCTTTGCCAATTAATTCAAAACGCGCAATAAATTTCACAAACAGTTCGCGCAATTCTTACAAGCAAAATGCTCGAGTAAAAGTTTTAAGGTCGAACTTGATGGTAGAAATTACACGTTGAAGCCATACGATCATCTATTGGTTGCAGTTACTGCTAGCGCGTTTGCAGGCAAAGATTGATAGTCGACCAAGCATTAAAAAGAACTTCTATGCACACAGCCAGGTCCACTGTAGAATACTCAGGAAATGCACGTCCACTGTTTGTTTGACCTACTACTTTAGTTGGGTGCCTTTGATTGCTCATTTGGCCTGTGCCGAGTAAGCAAGAATTTGAGCCATGTGTGTAGCCTAATTCTTCCTATTCTTTAAGCACATGTAACTTTTCCCTTGTCTATACTCCAATTCTCTCTAAGGGGCTCGCAGAGCCCTTTATTCCTTGGTTTTATTTTGACTGTGCGTAGTGTCTTTAAACACTTAGTGTTAAGGCCGTTAATTCTATTAAGCTTTTCTCGCAAAACAGTGTTCGAAGTTTTTGCTATTATTTAAAAATTGATTGTTAACCGCTAAATTAAGGGGCTCTTATGCACTCTCAGCAGTTACAGTCACTCCAACAAACAGTTTTAGTCATTTTGCAATATAGGCGAGAGACGCGAAAACAAAAAAAGCTCCAGGTCGAAGAAGCAGTGCTTTGCTTATTTTAATTCGTATGTGAGTTGCGATCACTTAGGCGCCCATTCCGCGCCGTCCAGGTGGGCTGATCTTCGCATTATGCCGTAGAACTACGCATATAACACATGATGTCTAAAGGTTACTTAAAGTACATATGTGTAGCTTCACCTGATAACTTATTATAGCCTGTGGGATGCCCTGCAACTTCACAATGTATATCAATTGTTTCTGCATAGGTGTGTTTTTAACCTGGCCTTGTGAGCTCTAATAAACAATTAGAAGTCAGGTATTTAGGGAGGATAAGGAGGATGGTCTTATACGTTTTACTCAATATGGCTAATAAGATCTCTGTTAATGAGCTGTCTCTTTATTTCGCATGTAGCAGTGGGTCTTTCCAATTACGCTCCTGCTTGTTGTTAGGTAGGGCAGATTAAGGAGGAACGAAGTAGTGTAAAAGTAGTGGGATGCCGTACAGCGCGAAGACATCCAAGCCTTATACACACTAGCTTTTACAAGTGTAGCGTCGCGAAGCTTCCCATAGTCTAAAAAAGGCCCGAGGGCCAGCCCACGTGTACAAGGGTCAGAAAATTCATAAAGTGATCGCCAAACATCAGGTAGCCACATAAACAAAGTGTTAAAGCAATCCGTCTTCATCACTGAAGGCGTATTTTACTGATAGCATACACAGCTTTTTTTCTTGAATTGGCTTTGCTAAACATCAAACTAATAGAAGTAGAAGGTCTCTATAAACTTAACCTTTTAGGAATTATCCGTTATATTGGAGATTAAATATTTGCACAGAAAATATCAAAAATGTCTTGATTTCATTAAGTTGTAAATAGTGGTAATTTGTTAGAGTTAATCAATTCGGCACAAGTTTGATCCCGCGATTCATACGCTTGAGCCAATTAGTTTAGTACTAGTTTGCGGCATGAATAAGTTGAAGTCTTTCAAGAAAGGTATCGAAGATGTTCGTCAGGGCAATGAGACAGCACTGGAAGCTAGCAAAAAAGAACTCACGTCTATTCCTGAACTTCCGGAGCTGGGTATGAATTTCTGATTTTTCTATATGGGGAATTAGCCACACTCACGTTTTTGAAGTCTTTAACCCTGTCCCACAATAAGATCCAAGGTAGGTCTGCCGTATTTAGCGTCAGCTTTTGTAGAAGTTCCGGATGATATCGTCAGTCTCCAGCACTTGGAGCACTTAAACTTGTTTAATAATTGGATAGCAGTATGAAATTTTAATTTTGCACACTTTAGGTAATCACCCCCAAAATATCAGAGTTGAGGGGACTTCGTTCTCTCATACTTGGAATGAATAGGCTAGACGCTCTTCCTAGAGGGTTTGGTGCATTTCCTGCGCTTGAAGTTCTTGACTTAACATATAACAATCTGGCAACTCTTCCCGATAATTTCTTTAATTTGGGCACGTTGCGGGCGCTTTACTTGTCTGACAATAATTTTGAGCAGCTTCCGGCAGGAATTGGGAACTTATCAAACCTAGAGATTGTACGTTAAGTCTTTGTTTTGAAGTAGTTTTCTTAGCTTGCTTTGAGGGACAACGACCTCATCTACCTCCCTCCTGAAATTGGTAAACTGACAAGGCTGAAGGAACTTCATATTCAAGGAAATCGATTAACTGTGTTGCCTCCAGAACTAGGTACTTATTGATTATCGATGTCATCGGTTTTATGCTTTCTGTTCCATATTTACTACAATTTCTACCGCCTAAGTAGTTTTACAATGTTACTGAGGTTTTGTCAAATGATTGTTTCAGGAAATCTTGATCTGACGGGTCCGAAGCAGGTTGCCAAGCTAAGTGGAAATTATTGGGTTTCTCCCATCGAAGATCAACTTCAAGTCGGGTTATCCCACGTTTTTGACTACATTCGATCAGAAACCTACAAGTTGTTAGTTTGCTCCGTCTTACATATTTTATTGACATGAATTGAAATTGTCTCTGACAGATGAATTCGTAGTACATTTTGGAGGCTCGGATTCATCATTAGCTTGCTGAAGATGACACAGAATTTATTAGAACTTTATTCCGATATTTTAGTTGCTCATATAGCGCTCCGTTGAAGGTGACAGTTCAGAGGGTGAATTTTTTCGTTTTTCTTTTATAGCCTTCATGACAGGCATTTAACGATGGATCCACCAGTACCACCAAAAGCCGACAGATCGAAGAAGATAAGTCGGAAGCGCTGAATATTCTCCCAAGTAGATACTTATCAAGCTTCAAAGTATCAATAATTTGCTTTTGGTTTAATCAATCCTCCTCATTTAACTCGAATTACTCGACTCGATCGCTTTACTCATCATCTTGGATGCTGTTTTAGTAGACAATCTATCTGCTGTTTTATAAAATGTGCTCAGTTCTGATACCAGCTTAGTTCTAATGTACTTTGTGATTCCTGATTGAATTTGATTGTTTTCCCCAACCAACATTCAATTTCTTGAATGCACTGCACAGAATCCGGTTTTCGGTGGCCTAGTTGCTTTGTCCTTTTTGTAGCGATCTGATTAATAACTGAAGTGTAAAGATTATATCCTTCGGCGTGTTTTCTTAGTTTACCTGCTGGGTGCGAGTTTGACTACGAATTTGACCACAAGTTTCGTATCGCCTACATTTTTGCCGTGGTTGTAGCAACTTCGATCTAGCTATCCCTCGAATCCTAACAACCTTTTTTTATCGACAATTTGCGCTTACTGGTGAAGTCCAATTTAATGGCAGTTCCGAAGCAAGGGAATGTAACTACAATTGTTCAATGCATTGGTCGAGACATGATTATGCATTTTTTTGGTTTACGGGTAGGGCAGGATGGATTGCTGCATTCTGCATCCACTGCATTTATAACCTTAGGTATGTGGCATTCATGATGGCAAACTGATGGGTCTCAATAACAGCTGATACCAGTGCTAAATTACCACTTCCTTGTAGGAAACATTATTCAAAGGGCATTTTTCATGATTCTAGAACTACCAATGCTGCATCTGTAACTCGGAAAGGTAAGAATGCCTTTAGGTTGTGCAATTAAGTCGTCACTTGCTGAGCTGCCTAAAGCCGGGCATTGACTTCAAGGGATTGCTCTGTATTGGTGGCAGTTACAATCCTGCCAATGCACAGAATCCTTTTAGGCCTATGTAGGTGCCTTTTTAGATCCACGCTTATCCTGATCGCTGGAGATGGCAGGGGCAACGGCAGTGGTGGCACTAGGGTAGTTCCAGGCCTCCGATTTTTGTGTTGATCTGATTGAAAGCAGACTTTCTTTTCGGAACTCCGTCAGCATCGAGGGATCCACGATTGACCAATCATTTAGGGTATCCTGCGAAGAATTACAAGGAAGAAACATCATTAATTTGCACAAATACAATTATGAGTAGTTGAAGTAACATGAACTTCTGAAGCACAGTTCGGCTTTTTGTTGGTACGTGACAATCCATTATAGTTAAAGTCCACCTCTTTCAATACCAGTCTTTCATATACTGTAATTATCATTTAATAGCATCCCAACCTCTCAGGCTGGAGCATAGACAGCTTTAGAAAAGACGGCTTAGACAATGCTCCGGCCATGCGCGCTATTCATAACAATTGGGCCAAAAAAATTGCCTTCTTTGCCAGCAGCCAGCAAACCTGATCATTTCTAAGCATTTGAATACACTGAATAAAAAAATTCACAGCCACCAAGTACTGGTAAGGAAATTTTAAAAGGAAAAGGCTAAGGACAAATCCTCCTCTCGGTTTTGTGGGAACATGAGTTCATTTCCATTGCACTATCTTTTCTCGGCATGACAGTAGCCTCTTCTTTATGCTGGTAATACACCTTTTCCAGCGGTAGTATCACTGCTTTCACCTTCAGGAAGACAGTGATGACGGTGGAAGATGAACTTTCTCCTAAGTTACAGATACTTTGATTGATGACCCCAAATGTGACGGTAAAAAAGTGACGTTCATATTTGACAACCAGCTTATTCTCCTATTCTGTATGAGTGATATCAATAAATGAAGTAGTATCACCACCTGTAAAGGCTATTGTTGGGGGTATCTATGGTGCCTATTTGAATATGTCAATCGAATGAGCACACTGCGCCTCCGCCTCTCTCACAAAAGGTATCTGTGTTGTTGCAGTCAGAAGATTGTCTCCTAAATTTCACGCAAGTTCGGTAGCTAGCGCTGTTAGTTGATGAGCACTTTTCTTACAGTGGTATGCTGATCGAGGTATGAGGTTAACCAACAGGGGCACTGGGATATCGCTCAAAGAGGAGATACACAGTGATTTGATTTCCCGGCTCTACTGTGCCTCTGTACGATGATGTGTTACCTCAAAACTCCTGTGCAACGGCAGTAAACATGCTGCCCTTACACATGTGCTCTCTCGTCTTTAGTGAGGATCAAGAAAGCTGTAGTCACATCGACATCAATTTGATCGAAAGGTGGTAAGACAGTTTAAGAAGAGCAGCTGTGACACTGAAACTATCCTTTAACCTTATAAGCATTTAGGTCAGGAAATCTCGGGCAAAACTTCAATTACTGTGACAAGATCCAACTAGATTACTCAGAATGCAATGAATGAAAAAGGATGTTAAATCCTGTCTCCACCTTTTTTAACTCCTGTTTGACAAAACGGGCAAATATTTACTAACGTAGTAAATAAAGTCAGACTCTATATATTCAGAAACTATGTTGGGGTGCCGTTTCAATCAGGAAAAAGTTTCATTTTAAGAAGCATCAAGCAAAACAATAAAAGCACTCTGTTAGCATTGGAATTCAGTTAGTTCAGTTCTGCAACAAAATCCAGGTTAGCAGATTTAAAGATGCAAATTTAACTGGATTACGTGTTACAAGAAAATTTAATGGGTTTTTATTACACAAAACTGAGTGATAGTGTTTGGATTTATTAACGAAACCTCGTCTTCTGATGTGCAGATTTTGGGGCACTTTAATGCATATGGAATAATGACAGTCGCCCAATAAGCTCTAGTTCATAGAGCAACAACAAAATGAGTTCCCTTGAGTATATGTAAAGGCACTCAAGAAGAATAGCATTTTTTTTCAGCTTACCAGTATGCACTTTTCAATCGCCTGCATTTTATTGGAATCCATGGTGATATCCTGACATATCTCGAAGCACCCCATGGGACTTGTGGTTACGGGAAAAGAAAAGGCCAGCCCAGCTGGGACGCGGTAGTGGCCTGAGCGATTGAAAAAATACCTACAGACTGGATACTTAAAATTGTTTTTTGAACTACAGCGTAATTCGGATATAAAAATAGTTAATGGTTTCAAGCAATGAATTAGGTTTACCTGCA
>UYWX01000580.1:0-10698 GCA_900622495.1 Hydatigera taeniaeformis
ACTGTGGCTCTTTGTCCTGTGTTACCCAATGTGACGCTAGTTTTCTTTACAAATTCAAGATGAATTGCGTTGCAAAGAATCTATGCGCTAGACGCGTTATGCGTCATACTGCTTAGCCCTGGGTTCTGTTAGCTTGAAATGGTCTTAGCAGTATTTGCACCAACGCTGGTAAATTCAATCATGTGCTTTGTCCATATTTTTTAGCTATCGAGATCATTGTTTCGTCCAGATAGTTTCCTTTCTCCCCTAGCCAAGGATCTTTTCCGTGCATGCCGCAGTGACGAACCTCTGACTTTCACGGACAGACATTGTCCTTGTGTGACCGCTGATGGATTTCTCGTAATGGATAATGTTGCTTTTCACCTGGAAGATTTTGTTGAAAGAGGGGATTACCTTTCTGCGATCCGGTCGATTGCTCATACGATGCGCCTCTGTCAGGATAACTTTTATGTTGATGCTTTTCAATTGAATGCGTACTCCCTAAGTTGGTTAAATATGCCCTTACACTTTGTAAGGCTTCGGAATATTGTTTCAAGAGGCAATCACATTGATCAATTCGTATCCGTTCTGCAACTCATTTCAATGCTTGATTTTTCATTAACACATCTCATCGTGGACGAAAATGGTCGTGTTCCCAAAAATCTTTCTGTAGCTCTAGATGACCCCTGCTTGGTTTCCTTCCTCAATGCTCCAACGCTTTCAATTCTTAAAATTTTATTTGGCCCGGTTACTTCTCTTAATCTGCACATTCGTTTTTGGCATGGATTTGTTTCTCCTGCTGATTTCAAAAATGAGGTTGCAACATGTTTACTGTATTTCCTCTTTGCTCTTGTGCTGTCGATTGATGAACAGTTACTAAGCACTCGCAATAAACCTGTGGTTGTTCAGTCCAAACTATCCGAATGTCTTAAGGCATTCTCGGCGGATCTGTTGCCTAGTGATAATTATTCCCCATTTCTCCGGGAACCTGAATATGTTAATCCTGTTTTCTTGAAACCGTTCGTCGACTTGTTTATGAAACGTCGTTATTTTGATGCAACATGTCTCGGAGTGCTCTGCATTGCCTCAGTGCTTCGAAATGAATTTTGCCAAGTGATAGACTGGCCTGAAGGTGTCCTCAGTCCTGAAGATAACGTCTTTTTGACTTTAACTACTATACTTCAAATGCGGCCAAACAAGTCCATCCCGCGAACTATTGGCCTGGATGAGTGGAAGAAATACGAGCAGTGTATTGGGCCTATTAATTTGCTTCTCCTTGGTGGTGTCTTTTCTGCGGAAGAAGGACCTCTTTTAAGGCGGCGGCTGGCCCACGGCGAACTCTTCGAAATGTCCATTTCCGATTGTGTTACTTGGGAAGGTATTGCGCGACGTTTGAAGTTTTGTATTTTTTTGCTAATGAACCATTTGAGAGGTGGAAATACAGCTTTGATTATCCGTGATTTCGACTTCAGACCAGATATATTCAATCCACTTGCTCATTATGCGGTAGCTTCATGTGGATTGTGGTCTGCTTGGGCCTCTTTTTTTCGAGTGGTTGCAGAAGTAAATCCATTGCCTCTTCCTCGAAGCCTCCTGCTGAAGAGGGGTAAACTGTGGTTTCCGGAACTTCCCGAATGGGATCGTATTTTACTTCATTCAATGGAAGATGCTGTAAGCATTAATAATATACTAACAAGTATTGGCTCGATAAAATGCTTGAACGGAAGAATTTGAAGATATTTTTGATATCAATAAAGGTTCGGTCGTTATCATCTTCCTTAAAGAGGCTTGAATTACTTATTTCTGAAGATGGTACGACAAATCCCGCAAACCAAAACACCTTCAATCAGGTTTACTTAACGTCAATCGGCCCCAATAAAAACTACTATTACCCAAATTGAGCTCGTAGTTGAGCCTGATTTTATTCAGTTGCGTAATTTAGTCTGATTTGCTATCATTTTCCACTTTTCCACAGACAGTGACGCTGATGGTCTTGGTTGTTTTCAATTCGTATCTCTATTCTGCAACCTATTATGTTGGGTTGTATAAAACATTTATTGCTGCAAATTATTACTTAATTTCTTCATTATTAAGCCACTTAATTTGATTTCAAACGTTTTTAATGGCTTTAGAGCATGTTCTTACCTATGGTGGACATATCTCGCTTGTGGCTGTGGAAGGCTCACTACATTTGTGGCCGTAATATGTCTCGACACGATGGTAACCATAGTCCCTTCAAGGTGGCTCAAAGGCTCGTTGGACTTTTACAGCACTTGGAGTCCTGCTCCAAGTTTGCTTTTAATCAGTATTCTATCCTTAATACAGTGCGTTTCTCCAAATTTGCAATTTTGCATGGAAGCAAAGTAATTTTGTGGACAGCATGCATAACTACGACGATGTATAGTTGAGCTTCGAAGGTCTTAACAGATTAAAATTTGGTTGAAAATGCTTATGGTTGCTTCTCCATATTTATATTTGCCCCTTGGTAAAGGGGTTAAATTCGGCTGAGCTAATTTGAGATTTGTGATCAAATTTCAAATCTATTTCTTTTATGTCTGATTTTGCAAAGCATTTGTTCTTCAATTAAGCACCTGCTTCTAAAAACATCATTAATATTTTTTTCGGATTAGTGATTATTTGTTTATACTTTTTTGCATCGCACAATAACTGGACCCATTTGTTTCCGTTTAGTGCCGTGCTCTAATCTTTGAGTCCAAAGCAACTTTGGTCACCAACTTTTCTATTTTAACTGTTTGCTTTTTAGTTTTCTAGTAGTAATCAAAAGGAAGTGGATAAGGCTGTGACGTTTTGCAAAATAATTGTGCCAAAATTACTGGCTGTGTTTTCCGTTCTTGTCCTCTGCTGCTGCCACAAAGCGGGAATATGGAGCACCTGGTTTGCTGGGTCTTTTGTCGCCAATGAGTCTGATACAATTGGACTAGCCAACTTGCCGAAAAGTAACCACGTTCTCATAAATTCATTCGCCACCTTTGGGACCAAACTGGCTTCTGCGCTGGAAAATCAAGACAATAACACCATTAAAGACATCTTGCTGAAGTTTATGATTCCACTGCCGTAACGGAACAACAGCACACGCAGCTGCTTTTGTTGCGAATCCTCAAGTCAGTTTTTATACATTTCACTCATTGTCGAATTATTTTAATGGCCAGAGAATATTATAATTTTGCCTTGTCGACTCCGTTATCTGCAATATTGACGAATGCATGGGCGACTAGGGGGCTGTAATTGCAAGCTCTAATTCCATGTTGGCGGAGGTGACCTCACGTAAGCAACTGGAAGAGGTGGTTTAATCTGGCGAATTTCTCGGGTCTAGAAGACAGACTGGGCGTCAATGCGCTTACTTTGAGGCTGCAGCTGTAGCGTTTCGAGGCTTCCCATAGGGTAGTAGAGGGAATAAGTGAGATTTAATACATGTATTCCGAAGACAACAGGAGAAATGGGCCCTGAGCATGGCCCGAAGGTCGGCCCAAGTGTACGGGGGTCGAAGAAATTCTAAAGTGGCCGCCAAGTGTCCGGTAGTCGCATAAACAATGCATTACAGCGGTCTCATGGTAGCTGTTATCTGACGCAGCTGGCTCGCGTGTGCTTTCCTGGAGTACCTAATATGTTGCGATGGCTGGCGCGAGAAGTGCAGCAAAGGAAGCGCCAAACCTAGCCCAAAAGTGGGGAGGGCCAGTGTAATATTTGGTTTGGGTGACTACCTGGTGTCTGGCGGCTACCTTAAGATTTGTCTTGCTTCTTCCACCCGGAACGCTACAGTGATTAACATCACACCCGTATTAAATGTTTCCTTTTTTCGTTCAGCGGATTACGGATTGAATATCTCCAAAAAGCAGGTTCACAGAAGTATTGTCAGCCTATTAACAGGAAATTTTAGCTTAGTATAGGGTTTACGTCTGCGTTTTGTTGTTTATCGTAATTGAATTTATGTCTTGCCACTTCTAAGTTTAAAATAGTTTTAACAAATTCAAAATAAACGATTTAAAAGCCCTTTACTAGCACCATATAATTTTTTCCTGGTGTAATTTTGCGTCCCTTTTGAAAGGCACGGTTTGTTTCCGCTGTTGGTATTTAGTGTCATTTTCGTTTAAATATACCACTTTGAGGAATCGCTGTACACGCATTGCCACTTGGACTAAGAGTCTGGTAGGGATGCCTGTACCGAAAAAGAAAACCAAGAACTCGTCGTATTTCTCCCACGAATTTATCATTGCGAATCATGGGGACATTGTTAGCGTCATCGCTATGGTTTTTATTGGTGGCATGCTATTTCCTGTAAGAATTCTGATCATTTTTCTAGATAAAACGTGTAATTTTTTTACAGGCACACTAAATGACTGTATTTTTACCTTAAGGGTCCTTCACGAATAGCCTCTCTGTTTGTAGCGATGCAGCATAATGCGAGCAACGAAAGTACGTATATTGCAAAACTCATTATTTCTGATCTAGAAGAAGTTGATAGTATGTCCGACGTTGTATACACCACTGGACGATACGATTTACTGGCCATTTTCTTCTATACACTGATTTGTATAATTATGCACGCCGTTATTCAAGAATACGTGTTAGACGTAGGTAGATGTTTGGCTTACTTTTTTTTTGCAGAAAATGTCAAGAAGACTTCATCTCCCTCGATTTATGCAATCTAAGCTGAACGAATCTGGACAGCTACTGCTCTTTTACATGTTTTCTGTCTATTGGGCTGTTTATGCTCTTGTAAACGAGCGCTTTCTCACGAGCTTAGATGGACTCTGGTCAGGCTACCCTCATGCTGTCATGCCCTTTTGGATAAAAGTTTTCTTCATTGTGCAGGTTTTTCCTCTTTGTTGTCGACGCTTCTTTTAGATTAGTTATTGGCTACACAACTTCCCTGAACTTTATTTTCAAAAGATTAAAAAAAACGAAATGCCAAATCGAATATTTTATTCTTCGCTCTTCCTTATTGGTGTTTCCGCTGGATATTTCATGAAGTAATTTTTGGTTTGTTATACATTTTTTAGCTTTTCCAAACTTGCTATGATTCTGGTTATTTTGCACTATTTTACTGATTCCTTCTTCCACTTCTCACGTTTGATGAAGTTCTATGGCTACATAGCAGCTGTCAACTTCGGGTAAATTCGCATCTTGTTTTTTTCTTAATTTGTGCGTAGGTTTGCGGTGTATAATGGACTATACATATTTTCTCGCATCATGTGTTCTGTACTAGCCTTCCTTACGTTCTAGTAAGACATTATTCATTAGTTTACGAAACTAGTTACGGTTTGCCGCAACACAGCATCCCGACAATGAATATTGCCAATGGAAATTTTAACACATGTCTCATCCGGTAATTTTACTTGCAATGTAAAT
This sequence comes from Hydatigera taeniaeformis, assembly GCA_900622495.1. NCBI lineage: Eukaryota > Metazoa > Platyhelminthes > Cestoda > Cyclophyllidea > Taeniidae > Hydatigera > Hydatigera taeniaeformis. Next base: position 5,350 of record UYWX01000580.1, read on the forward strand.
TTTTATGTTTGCTTCTACCATCTTTTCGACTTGTAAACGTTTAAACATGGTTCCATTGGTTGTTGCAGGTTAAATTGTATGCTGTTCGTATTGTTCACCCAAGCTCACATGGTGTGGACTTTCAGCAACTATCACTTCACTAAAATGCGTGAAAGGAAAGCTCAACAGCATGCAAATAATGTGTACATCACAAACAATGATCTGCAAAAACGCAAAGACAAACAGCAGAAGAAGGGTAACCAATATTGTAAAGATTGCTTGATTTTTACGATCGTAAGCCTTACTTTCTATGGTATCTATTTTAAGCCAAGCAGGAGGATGTAAGAGAATCTCCGAATCACAGCAACAATGGCGTTAAGCAAAAGAAACAAAAGGCGCAATAGTTCTTGCTCTGGAGGAATTGGATTTTTCCTTAAATTAACGAACACTGTCACTCCGTCCAACAGTGTCTTCATCCAATTTGTTACCTGCCTTCATGCTGCCGGACCCTCCAATATGATGCTTTGGACTCGTCTCAGCTCTTTTGTGGACTAGATTCCTCCATGTACATGTCCTTACTAATCTCGTAAATCCTCCCTTTTGGTTATGTTAGCCTCGTTTGGTACAACTAAAAATTTCTCAACCCCTACTTATGCCTACAGTTGCTCTTGTCACTTCCACTTCCCCTTATTTGACAACCTCGTTTAATTGTGAATATACTGCTTGTGTACTTATGTGCTTTTTTTTGGTATAGAGGGTTTCACTTTGATCGTGCTTTCAAAGTTTGCTCTTCGAATCTTCTTTTAGAGTACTGACTATGAGCCGCCAGTCAATCGTGGTTGACCATTTGGGTTGGGACTGCTCGCGCGGGAAGGTGTGCTCATTTCAAGGAACCGATCTCGCTGCTGTTAACCGAAGACGGAATAGCTTGAGTCAACGTGTAGCCTTCCGAGTTTACAACAAATTCCTATCCGTTTTGCCAATATTAATGTAACAAAGACATGGAACAGTCGGTGCCAATCATACATAAAAAGTATTCAATTCAAATAACTGTGGTGTACAAACAGGCAGCGGATGGGTGACTTCTTACTAACAGCACCCAAGTTAGAGGGAGGAACATATCTAGGATTAACAAAGGCAGATTACACATGTCCACGATTTAAGAATTTTTTCACACGGAAGATACGAACTATCCAGTTCTCGGTGGTAAAAGCTTCCTCTAACGTTTCCAATTCAAAGTCTTTGTTTCCAATTACGGCATTTCGGACGCGGTCATAACCAGGCGGGTGGTCTATAATAAAAGGAATAGTAACAATTTTAAAAAAGAACAGAAATTCACGGCTAGTTATTTAAAATGCATGTTAACAAACAAAAAAATGCTGTGCCCAGGTCACATACAACATTAGCAACTAAGAACATTGTCAGTTCTTGGAAAAAGAACAAAAAAGTGTCGCTGCAATTCGCAAGAGCACTACTCGGTTAATATAAGACCGATGTTGGGAGATTAAATCATGAAAGATAGGGGGATGTTTGTTTTCCAAATGTGTTCAAAAAAGGAACATCAAAATAAGGCAGAGGAAAGAGGAGATGTTAACGTACTGGGTGAAGTGTACTTCTCCCAAAATCGATAGTAAGACATTTTGTACAGAAGGCAGTTTAGGAAGACGGACGACCCCTCCTTGTCAATGCGATACTCTCCAGTCTTACTAAAGTAATCCATTTCTTTGACATGCCGGCCCTTCTCAGTGCTACCTGCGATACGCACCATCCACAGAAATTTGTTGATGTCTGGAATCGAAATGCATCAGCAAGATTTAATGTGATACCTGCAAAGAAGTGTTGGTAATGCCAAAAAACAACGATCAAAGACTTTGGCCTTAATCCCGACTCGGTAGTGTTAGTGTCTGGTTGTTTCAAACTATGATTATAATCCTTTGAACTGTAGTGCGATGCTACTGTTAGGTCAAGCTTTTGAAATAGTTAGGAGATAACGATTAGCTTCTGAAGAGTGGGTGACTTATCAGTGTAATAGTTGCAATAACACCGGAACCCAAAACATTACCATCAGACGAATACGAGGAAGCACCTCCAAAAATGACTAGGACGTAGTCCACATCGAGCTCACGAAGAATTTCGTATGCTTCTTCCTCGCTGGAAGCCATAGCCTGTCCAACACGTCCGATGTGAGTGTTATTCCACGTGTTATTGTCCACCAGTACAGTGCGATTTGCAATAGCTGTTATCTGGTAGCCATAATCCCACCATGACATTATCTTTGCGTCCTTGACAAGTATAAAAAAATACGCAACGGCTAAACTACAATAAAACCACAGGAGAGGCGCAATGTGACTCCGACTGTAAATAATGATAAAAAACTCACTAGAGGGGTGTTTTGCCGAAGCCAGTAGTAGGCCTCGCGATAGTCATCAAAAAGGACTGTTTCACCGTTTGACCGTTGAGCAGCCATGACGATGCTGGGTGAGGAGTAGGCGTTCGAGGTGACCCAAATACAGTGCTGGCTGTAGAGTGCCAGAACTATTATAACTGCGACAATCACGACAGAGGCGACCTATCTCCGCGAAAAAGAAGCGACAGTGACGACTCAAGGAAGTTTATGAACACAAAATTGGTCATGAACATTGGATTTAAGGAACATCTCGGAATCGAGTGATTTTCAATTTGTACTTGGTGATGACTTACTTGACTCTTGAAGGGATACGTTGGATCGGAAAAGTTGCCTGTGATTGAACTTTTAGCTTGTTTGCTAGAAGGCGGGGGACGTTTCTGAGGTAAAGCACCGCTCAAGTTGGCACCTGCAGTGAGGATATCACGGGTAGACGTTCCAGTGATCATGTTAGGCAGGAAAGTTCGGAGGATATTGGAAACAGCCACACCAGAGAGGATGCACATAATGGGAGCCAAAACAAGCATCAATCGTACCATCACACCCTATAAACGTTAAAATAAGATTTGAATTGGGACGTGATTGTTCCCTGGAATCTACTACCTGAAATGGAAGGTAGTACAAACATTAAAGACAAACCTTGAAGTTTTCAAATTAAAAAAAAATTGATTTATCCATTATCATAAAAGCACTTACGGAAAAGTAGAGGCTCAATACACCATATATGATAACGAAAATGCCTGCGTCAGTCATCCTTTTGAAGCAGTAGTACAAACCGACTAAAAATTTTGAAAACCAGAGCTACCCACAAGGAATATAAAAATGAATAAAATATTTATAAAGCTGTAAAAACTAAAGTTAACTTGCAAAAGCAATTGGAGCAGAATCGAGAATAGTACCGGGAAAGAAAACAGTCATGAAGTGAAGATCAAAGAAGTAAGAGCTCCACGTTGTTGGTTGATGTTCCGAAACGGAAGCGATAATGGGCAAGTGGTTTTTGGCGTAGCTCAAATCCAAGAGAGAATAAAATCGACCCGTCCATGGGGAGATTTTTCCTGCGGAAGATTATTACGAAAAAGAATTAAGGTCAAATGAAAAAAACATGCCTCATATCTGAGGACTCTGGGATTAGAATGCGAAACCATAGTCAATATATTTAGACTCCGCTGTTTTCAGTCTACTGACAAGGCCCAAAACAGGAAAAATGCCTACCTGAAAAATACAGAACTCCTACAGCAACGCACAGCATCAAACCGAGAGTAGATGCAGCAAATCGAAGAATCTGATAAAAACACTCCTCCGTTGTTCGTGTTTTTAAATAGTTGGCAAAAGTGATAATTTGACAAAAACCGAATACTCCAAGAGCCTACACACAGAATGAAATGTATGTAAAGGAAAAATTACCCCCATGTGTTCACTTGAAAGGACGGGCAGAAAACCAACAAAGCTGATTTGCATAGACAAAAGGGTACCGATACAATAAAACTAGAAAAGATAAACAAAAATCGAAACCTACAATTGAGTAAGCAACGTAAATACGATGAGAAAAGCGACCAGATATCATGAGAGCAAGCACATGAATGGGTATCGTGTTGAGCAAGAACACATATCCTCCCCAGGATGAAACCTAAAATTGCCTTTAAAATTGTCGAAATACCATGTAAAAGTAAGCGATACCAGTCAAGACCGAGGAAACGATTGACCCAGTATTCACGGATTTGACCCAAAAATAGAATGTTAAAAGCATGCAAAAAATGGCGATGCCTTCGTTATCATAAGACCCGGCGACTGATCGGCTGGTGTATCCAGGAACAATGGATATCATAGCAGAAGCCACAAGCGCTGATGGCAAATCCACCGCCTCTTTTGTGAGAAGAAAAGTAACAAAAACGGTGAAACTGCACAAGTTAATAGTGGTAAAATTAACCAACCATGAGAATGCAGGAGCAAGAAATACGCATATATTGCGGATGTCAATCGTAAGGTTAATCAGGTGAAAGATTCGAAAAAAAAGAGTAGCGGTAACCATCAGGCCGGGATAAATCGTGCCACCAATTATGCGACCAAGAGGATACCATGCCATATCATCAAACCAATTGTGAAAGTTGTAAAATCCCTCTTCGGTCATAAATTTCGTTGTTCGATAGTTAAAATATGGGTCGAACTCATGTATCATCGATTCAAATCGTAAAACAGAGAAAAGCCTGGTCAAAAATGCTACAAAATTTAAAAAGTCACATTGTACTTTACCTATGATTCCAGACAGACAAAGGGACAAAATAAGCAGGAGAGTTTCCGTTTTCTTATGTGAAAGCATCACAGATACTCGACACCAAATCCTACACACCGAGCCGGCGATGTGTTTAACTAGGTCGCTCAACCATACGTCATAGATCTTGATTATTTATAAAAAAATTTGCGTTAATGAGTCTAAATGAATTACAATAAATATGAAAATTTTAAAGAAAATAAATCAAAAAATTTAACATATGTGCTTGAAAATTAGCAGTATTGCTCGTCAAAAAACACATGGCCATTGACTTTAATGCCTTAAAATTCCACTATACGAATAAAAAGAAAATTAAAAAGCAAAGAATCGTTAGACAATGTAGATGTTTGGCTTTAAAAGGCGGAATACACCAACCTTTTCAATGTGCAAAAGGATACATGCAGTTGAAAAGTGATAAATTAGCCCAAAGACCGTGCTTAAGGGGTCGACTGAAGCGACACCTACACTAAATTTTATCGTCGCGAGACTCGTAGCTAGAATCAGAAGTCATTAAACGCAGCTTATTGGCCTGAGCATGATCCAATCCCCAGCTCACGTGCACAAGGGCCTGACAAATCCTAAAGCTATCGCCAAACATCATGTGGTCACATAAACAAAGTATTACACTGCCTCTTTCTTCTTTTGAGCAACGTCCTCGACGCTCCCCTTTGGTACACCTCCCGCGCCAGCCATCACA
>UYWX01000581.1:0-10695 GCA_900622495.1 Hydatigera taeniaeformis
TTTTGAGAATGAGTTCGTAGACTTTCAATCATCAACCAAACAAGGAGCAACAGCAGAGAAGCTGAAAAAAAAACGTTAGCACTACGAAAAAGGTGATGCACCTAAGAGCGTCTTTACTTTTGGAACGAGGATCCAAACGTTGATCATGCAGGCACTGTCACCTCCAACAGCTACAAGATGAACTGCAAAGAGGTTGACCTTTACTAAGCGAAAAAGGATTCTGTGGGGAGGTTGACCACAAGCTTTGAGTGGATTATTTTGCATTTAAATGATATCCATTAGTCTGGGGTGGTCATGTCTTACAAGTAGAGGAAATGTCCGAGTCAAAAGGAGGCCAAATGTAAGAAAGTTAAGGTAAGAAAAGCCGCTTAGGTAAGAACAGCCTTGGGCATCCTATCCCACCTCGCTATCCGCACCTGAATGGGGATCTTTAAGGGACTGAAACGCGGACTTGGACAGACGGAAATACTGTTCAGATGCAATAGTACCCAAAAATTTGGCCTCATGATGAAGGAGCGCCAGCTGTTAGGCTATTTCTTGACCCCAATGCCACATGATGTCTTCCGATGTTACGCTAGCACGAGATGACCAAAAAATAAGTCCTCCAACTTCCGATTAGGCACAAGATTAACATCCTGAAGGGATTGAATGCCACAAAGAGGTCCCAAATTCTAGGCAGGAGGCCGACGAGAAGACTCAAGAAGTGTGTATATGCATGCATCAATGTGTGTGTGCGTGTATGTATGTATTTGTCTAGTGCAGACAAGTTATGCAGGCGGTGTGTTTATCCGCGTTGTGGGTCAAGTCAACACAAGTCACGAACACGTCCAGAAGTGAGCACTATCACGCACCCTTTGAGCAGAAGGGAAGTAACAGCAAGAGTCTCCTACTGCCTGCATTCAGTGCGACGGCTAAGCAGAAAGATGGCCTCGTCAGGTGCATGAGAAAGTGGGCATCATATGGCCCAGTGTGTTGACCGGTAGTGCCCTTCCTTCTCCGACATCAAACAGAAAGATCGGATGAACGCCGTGTGACCAACCAGCGTACAGACGGACATCAATTAACAAAGATTCGAACTTCTTTTCGGGTGGGTGAGGAGGGGCAGTCCGATTAAGGCCTGTGACAAATGTATGCTTAATTAGACGCTGAGAGTCGTCAAATGTGTGTCCAAATGTGTATTTTAAGATCTGCCTTGATAAAAGCAATTAAGCCTTCTGACATGACTCATTCCTTTCCATGTCTGAGTGATCAACTTTTGGTAAAGTGGACACCAGTTTATTTCCTGTTCCACCTTTGGACCTGACAGTTAATGCAGATGGAACAACGCCACGACGGGATGCCGACCTGTTTAAAGTGGAGGTATGCGCATAACCCCCACCTAAATGGAACTTAACATCAAGCCGTTCGACAACTAAGCACTTAGTTCGCTGTTTCTCGACGCCAGAACTGCTTGCTTTGCTCCTACCAATGAAAACAGTCCAGTTATTGACCTGCCAAACTGGATTTCATTTGAATATGCCCTTAAAAAGGGGTTTTATACACTGAGGATTTACTTGAAATGATGATGTGAACCAACAATTGGGAAAGCTTTAAGTTGAAGGCGAAGGCATCATAATTCAAATGTGAGGAGGGGGGGAGGACAAAGAGGATGAGTGAGGAGTGGAGTGTAGTGAAATGATGTGAAACGGTTTGGCAAACGTTAAATAACGACAATTACAGGAATGAAAACGCTGTGTACTCAGTGCCTCGAGCTAACGGCTTCCTTGAATGTGGTCACGTGGTCTGAGGCGCTATGCGTGATGACATCCAAAAGGCACAAAAACGGTATGCTAGGCACGAAACCACTATGGTCAGCCCAGACACCTCGAGAAGGCTTTAAACCTGCCCTTGAAAGAGTCCAGTGCCGATTTCAAGACAAATTCGCTTCAGCCAAAGCTAAGACCGGAGGCGGAAGATAGCGACGACCTGAGTGCAAGATTGTGGATGGCTTTTAACAAATCCAAGCCGGTTAAACGAGTACCGGTAGACCTACATCATCGTCAGTCCAGACATACACACTGTCTACAAATTACTCAATCTCTGCCAACCAACCGGTAATTAACAAAACACAGACCTATTCAACTTATAGCGTCCGATCCGTGACACCAATTCACCGCACACATCCGGAGACTCTTCACTGTGTGTGCTTGTAAATTTTGTTTATTTCCTCGTGGTCATTGTGTAAACAAAAAATACAAGGCACGTCTTTCTTGACATAGTTATCAAATGCTGAGTGAAGTACCATACGGTAAAAGTAGAACAAAAAGACACTTTTCGTACTCCCAAACTCTTCACACAGAGTAAAGATCAGTTAGCCCTAAGGACGAGGACATTACACATTAAGGTCACGACCACCTGCAGAAATGGTAGACAAAGGCCACATCAAATCGCAATTGTGTACGTGTGTGCCTGTATTAGTGTGTGGGTGCAAGTCTAAACACAGACCAAAGACGGGTGAGTCATAGGAGAGGCCATCCACCCGTACATTCCCTTGTGGCGAAAAATCTAGTTGGCCGAATAGTGGGCAAAAATCGTCATTAGGTAGAAAGAAAGATAGAAATGCCACGACGACAGTCTTCAAAAAAGTGCGTTCTTCAAATGCCATTCACTGGCTTTGTCAACAGGATGATACAATTTCTAGTGCCCATCTCAAACAAAAAGTAATGAACAACAAAGAAAAAAAGTAGGTTAACAAATGCCTTTAACGAAATGGGTCCACAAATTTTGGGGAGAAGAATGGTCGAAACAACGCCTCACATTCACAAATAAGGTAACAAAGTAAACCACCACGAGAGAAGACGGCCTTAAGCATCTAGAGTGATCGCTTGATAAAAATACGGCCTTTGCAGTGTCGATGAGAAATCAAACGTCCAAAATGGCACAAAACCATCATGAAGCCATACGATCGCAAGCTTAATGGATCTTCAACGCTATGATACATAATTTCACATCAGGTACACTTTTACCTAGGTAAAAGTTATTGCCTGAGGGGATTGCAAGACAAAGTAATAAGCTCATAAAGGTAAAAACGCGACTTACTCGAATGAGCAGATCACCACGACACAGACGGAGGATTGGGTATAGGAAATAAAATAGATCCAGTGAATAAGATGATAATTTCTTCGACGAAAACTCCTGCTCCTCAAGCCGATCACCCCGGCGATAGTCGGTACGCTCTACGCCCTTGCGTGCGTCGCCTCTCACCACGCCTTGTGTATGCACACGCACGCACATACGTGTTCTAACAGTTGCGCGCTTCTATTGGCTGATGTGAGACATCGATCATCCCTGAATGGTTGCATGCACAAGCGCCTTTACATAAATGCGCGTCTCTTATTGGCTCTCAGTGGATTGATGTCTGATGGCTCTTAGCCAGTGGCTAGCCGATCTGAGAGCAATTTTTAACTGCTTTTATAATTTAACTGGATTTCCTCCTTCCCTTTTCTGCCTCAGTAATTGCCTCATAATTGTCTTGGCTAAGGTTACTAGTTGTTAGATAATTTCATCTGTAAAGTCACTTCCAACATTGGCGAGACGCTTCCAACCCTATGAACCGCCCCCCAGCGCTAACTGATTATAAACAGCATCAGATTTAATTGTTTTTCGCCTATTTTCAAAGCAATGTAGGTACCAACCACCTAATGTCTTTTTCATCCATGTACTCCTGAGTAAGGGGAAGAGGCTGAAGACCAGTTATTTGTTTTACGCGATCAGTCAGGGAGCTTATGAATACCTTATTAATTAGCTGCACGGAAGTTATTATATGTTCGAAATTTTTCTACCTCCTTTTTACACAAAAGCGTGTTATTGCAAGAGCTACTTTTGTTGGCGTAGGTCCAGAAAATGGGGGAGGCTTTAGGGTCGGGTACCGGATGATTTTTGAGGTGAACACAACGTTATGCACAGCTAGTGCTGCTGACAGATAACCACCGAACTGACTTCTTGTACCTCATTGTTTACGTATGCCCGCTGTGAAGTTTATGAATATGAACCAGGGCATTGGTGGGTTACTGTCAATTTTTGTTTTATTCTTATTTCCTAATCATGTAAGTTCGACTGAAAAAATGCCATACTTGTGCCTCGGGCTTTGCTCTCTTCGTTAATCACGTTCCATTCGCCTCCAATACTGCAGAAGCCTTTCCTCAATCTTGTAGATTAAACCGTTGAAAAGAGGTGACAGGTCACTTCACGTAAAGGATGACATTTTGTGCCCTTAATGAGGATATTTGGATGTCAAGACTAGGGCCTAACAGCGGGTGTGATGGGACATGTAATGGGCAAATGCATCACGTGGAGAAGCGGTGGGGCAGCCAACCCATTGACTAAGACAAGCGGAGAATTAACAAATGACACCCAACAGGAAAGGTTATCGACCTTGTCTCTACTTCCTCCACGCACGTCATAAAATTATGACGTGTTATCCGAACCACGGGAGGTTGGTGTCACTGTGAGTTGTACGCAGGAGGAGCAGTTTTACCTTTTTTTGCCAAAATGGGTCTCAATTTCTCCTCTTCTTCACTCATTCCTACTCCTAATCGCGTCCTCATTCATCTTTATGTCTTGATTGCGATACTCAAGGCGGTTAGTAGAAAAATGCCTTGAAAGTTTCATTGAAGCCGGCAGTCCGGGCACTAGAACGAAGAACTTAATTAATAAACGACTTCCAGGCTGTGCTTAAATTTTCAGAGCACAAAATTTGATGCAGCAAGCAGTCGAGAAGAAGTAGTGAACTTCTCGATGGCTGAATTCAAATGGCGAAAAAGTCAAGTGCCTAAATTAATAGGCAACACCGTCTACAAATGTGTTATTAAATTACTCCCCTCTCCTCTTTTGCGCCAAATCCACAAGCAACTTTTCAAGTTACCATTTTATTAACCTGATTTTTGACTACTTTTGCTTTACTTTAGCACAATGCTGTAGAAAGTGCGATTTCATTCCATTGAATAATGCATTTCTAACGTCCTCCCTCTCCCCCCACAAATATGAGCGCACTGATTGTACTAGGCGTAAAATGTACAGAAAATTTAACATTTGCAGAAGGGCTACTTATGCCCCAACTACCGTTTATTTTCTGCCCACGCCCCAGTGTTGCGCATGTCCGGCCAACAGGATTGATCCCCACAAGTGGCCAATGGAGTGCGGATGTTGCAAGTGTAACACTGCTGTGTGACGACGACGACGATGGTGGTGGTGGTGGTGGTGGTGGCGCCGATGATGCCCGCCATTTGGTTGGCATGATGGTCGTGAAAGCGGCCCACTTGCAGGAGGAAGTATACAAATGTGAGACATTGAGGAGAGGTGCACCATCACCAGCATCACTATAATTATTGTCATTGGCAGCGTTGGTGATGTTGTGATGGGGTGGGTGTGTTGTAGAGGAGGGAGGAGGTGGTTGGTGGGAGGATGGTAAGGTATTGGAGTTGTGTTTGGTGTGGTTGGGTGACGAAATGGGAGGTGAAAGTGGTTGAGGTGAGTGGCATATGTTAGCATATCGTGGCGTGGCGTGAAATGAAGGCGATAGAGGTGAGGGAAGAGGGAGGAGAAGAGAGGTGTGTGAAAAAGAAGACTGAAAGGCAGGTGGGTGACTGAAATTACAACTTCCAGATGATTTAGAGGGACAATAAATGTGAGCAGATGCCACAGAGTTTGAAAGAGGTGTGTCCCAATCAACACAATCTTCAAATCTTCGTTTTCCTTATCGAGGCTGTTGAAAGTTCTTCATAAACCCTAATCACTTTCTACGCACAAATTTTACGTCAATTGCGTTTGTTCCTCGGTTTAAAAAATATGCAAAATAAGGAAATCTTGGTAAAGCTACAAACCCCCGATCGACAGCGAGAGCGAAGGCTTCCCGATATGGATTGGCCGCTAACCAAAATCATTGAGATCGCTACTTCTGCCCTTCGACTGGCGGTGGTTTACGACACGCCGCTTTGCACATTGGTCACGGCAAATCGACTAGAGTGCGGCACAACAGTTGGCGTGGCATCCAATTTCTGGAACGAGGTTTATAAATTTAAAGGACGGTGTAACCAATTTTCCCGAACACCATCCAACATGGAGCTACACCACTCGCCCTCCAGATGGTGTGAGGAGGCTGACACCTTCAACCATCCCTAAAGGTATTTTCACTTATTCCCCCAAGCCATTCATAGCACCTTTTCAAAAATACATTTTAGGCCTTACTGTTGTTCCTTTCTTGACAGAATGTTTGACACATTGAACTTGTGTTTCATTTTGGGTGCTCCTGGTGCTGTGTCGGAAGCTGCGCTTTTTGATTGGTCAACTTTGTTGTTGTTAAAAGTGAAGTTTTGTTTGCTTTCTCCTTTACTCGCAAATGAAGAGTTGGTCAAAAATTGTATTTGTTTTGCCATTACAAAATGCAAAAAGGTGGTTGCAAATTTCGTGATTAATTTAAAGCTGCTGGCACCCTAAACTGCGATTGGTGTGGCAATGGTGTTTAGTCGGATCCTTTTTGTGGGGAAAGTTTTTTTTATCCAATGGTTTGAAGAGCTGAATGACAGAAGGGGGAGAGACATACCCTTTAAAAAATTCGAAAGTTGGAAGTTTAAAGCATTTCTTTCTCACATCCATTTGGGTGTTATTTGTTACAAAGATACGTTGCTAAGTTTTTCAGGATTGATGAGTTCCTTTGTCGGCATAACCGATAGGACAGTTTTAAAGTGAATCTCAACCTCATGTTACTTTACCGTGGGGATGAGTCTGTGGTCCACATCCTCGGACTACGACTTTGCCCTCAGGTGAGGTGTTGGTGACTGTGAAAAGGCTACTTCGACACAAAGATGTTCACGACTCGACGACTTTAGCCTCAAGGGTTTACCTTGGGTCTCAAAGTGACCCTCGCTGAGTAGACTTGTACACATTGTCAATCGGCAGGCGACTCATTCGTCAAATTTTAGCACTTCACAAAGTCCGAAGTCCTTGTGCTTGCTACTCTTTTACGTGTTCTAGGTGAAACAGACTAGCTCATCCACTGTCTCGCCATCGCAGTCCAGTAAAACACATTCCCCTTAAACCGCTTAAACGAGTCCAATACCACGCCCAGTTTTTATTCCGCCAAACGACAAACACACAATCAAAGTCTCGTGGTTTGTTTTGCTGTTCTCAGTCCACCTCTTCCACGCCATCCACATACTTCACCAAATACCGCCTTATCATTCAGTCGTCTCGTTTGAATCCACCTCTCCCATCTCTTACAGTCACTCTCCTGCCTGTGTCACGTCGGTTTGGAGGCAATTTTGGGCGTCATACAAATTTATCAAGCAAGGATTTTACGCTATCAAGAGACTTTAAATCTTTTCCACAGTTGGGATGATTTGCATAAGTTAGGGGAAGACCACAGCCTTCTTAATGTGGCGGCAGAACGATACTTAAAGTTGGTAAGGTCAAAGGGCACTTTACCGACTTTACCGATCCTTTCACCCTTAAAATGTTGTTGTCCAGCGCTCTCTGAGACCACTCTGTGGATGGAGTAAAAGATGAGTAAGTTTTTAGGTCTAGTGGCGGAGAGAAATCCACAAGACAAATTGCACCAGTACAAAAATAAAGCCGACGAGGAGGCAAATCGGCTCAGAGTTTGCAACCTCAAGTCGTTTTACTTAACTTTCCACCTCTCCACTCGTTCCTCCAATATGGGACAAGTTGAATTGGAATGAAGATGACCTCTCACCGTTAGTGCGGTAGGGATTTTAGCCCCAATGCTGCTCATTCCAGCCAACATCTCCAACCTACAACGAACCTTAGATTAGTTGGTAATTTGGTGCGAAGGATCGTGTGTAAACAACCAAGTTTTACCAACCACTGATCGTATACATCCCGAACTGGTCTACACTCCGGAAGTGATGACGGCGGATAGGCAGGTAGGCAAGTAGAAATGTTAGCGAAGTAGGGATGGAGAGAGGGAAGTGATGAACGAAGTGTCTTGTCAACAAATGCATAAAATCGCCAACCCTCGGATGCTCACAGAGTCATTAACAGGCACTCAGTTCAGGAGGCCTGTGCTGGTGGTTCAGCTCGTCGTCTCCAGTCCCGTAAACACTTTCTGCCTCATTGTCTGAGCCATGCATGTAAGTGACTGTCTCGCAGTTTGGTGTCCAAACTCTCAGAAAACTGTGTAGTTACCGTTCAAGGAGAGAGAAAATTGACTTGGGGAAGGAACAAGAGAAACATTCAACCAAAAAGACCCCACTTGAAGTGAAATAAACATTTCATTAGTCTTATAGTCCATCTGTGCATTCGCAATGACATCGCTTCGAAATTTGTGTTTTAAACTTTCTCGAAGGTGTAGTAGTCTCCACACAGCTTTCAAACATTCACCAAAATTGTAGTCGTCCAATTCCACGTAGCTAAACAATCCTAGCAACTGTCACTGCCAGTCAAAAATGTAGATTTTGGTGGAAATTTGAAACCAGTCGTAATCGCCTCCTTTGTCGTAGAGGTGGAGAAAAACACAGTCATGCCGTACGGAATGTGTGTAACTCTCATCACGGAACCACACATCATCAAGTTTGTTTTGGAGAAGCGCAAATGGAGGAGAAAACCAAACCCCCGCCCCCCCCCCCCTTTAATGGACGAATGTCCGCTTTACTAAGGCTTATTTGAATTGGTCTACTCGTTTTAATCTGTATCTTTCGCAAATTCCGCATGACATTTATGACCACAACATTCCAAGCCAACCCAGGACTGCAAAAAAACACACTTTACAAAGTTTACTTAGTCCATAACAATGACAATGAAGGAAAAAAGGTAAGCACTGAAACGCATCATCGCGGAGTACTGACAAATTAATGCACCCCAAATGGATGGAATTCACAAGACCGCTAAAAAGTGGTGCGCAAATGGTGTCCCCCACTTGGTTCCATGGCGAGCTAAGAAGACATCCCCAGACTCTACAATACTTATTGCCTAGCTTGAAGCATCAACTGCTTGGCTTCAACATAGTACTGGTGAAAGAAGCATGCAATCCTGTTTGTGTGACTGCATTTCGTGGCCTTGAAGTAGCTGAGTTCACTTTTATGTCATTGCTAGCATCACTGCAATACTTGATGGTTATAGTGGTGATGATTTAGTCCTCATGGGAAAAAGGAACCCATGAAAGCACACCATTCAAGCAGGTAAACTGGAAGAAAAGAAGAAATGACAGGAAGAGTGACACTAATGGCAGGATAAGTAATGGATAGGTTGGCAAGGGATGGAATGATAGCTAACCACGATTACACAACCTGTGCTGTGGGATGGAGTAAGAAAAAATTGCATTAGAGCAACAGTAAGTTATGATACTACTTAATTCCTTGTGGTACAACTGCATGTCACTTGCTTTTATTAGTGATTTGTGAAAATTTTGGCCATAAACAAATTGACCAGTTGGTAGATCAGGTGGTCATCGATGCAGGCACAGCAGTCACGCGTCTTTACGTGTTGACCAGGCGCTAAAATTGGCAATAAAACAGTGACAAGTGACATCGCATAATAATAAATCTTCTGGGATAAGGTGGCAAGTTCACCTTCGGGGTAGGTTGAAATGGATGATGTCAAGACTACAAGAACGGAAGTTACCTTTTTGTGGGGTCACCTGCCACAGAGCAGATTTTTAGATTATGATTACGAATTGACTTAAATGACACAACCATCAATTTCATAAAACCAATAAACAAGCCCTCTTGAAGGAAGTCAGATTAATTTTGAGATTCGGTTGTCCTATCTTTGACCACCAATGTTGCTACTCGTAATCAAGGCCGTTGACAGACAAAACCAAAAGCATTTACTACCGGTCTCTGTGTGGTTCTCCACCCTTGTTGGTCTCGTTTGTAAGCCTCGCCAACCTTGTTGAAATGACATTTCTCTCTAGTATTCAGCTGGCCATTGGCCCCGACCAGATATCTGTTGCCTTGGGATTGGTGCGTTAGTAGGAGAACGAAAAATGAAAAGAAGAAGACCGTCTTAATCGGCTTCTCCACCTTCTGCCCAACTTGGCGTTTCGACAAGTGTTAAGTGCTCTCCTTAACCCAGAACAGGGCATTTGAGTAAATGTTAGGTTTAAAGAACTTTCGAGGTATCCGTAACTCACAAGGACGATTTGGTTCGCTGGCATTCTCCTCTTCAAAGCGCAAAAAAGCTTGTTAAGGAGGTTGCTGTACACATGCGTGCGTTTAGGAGCTTTGATTCGTGTCGGTCTGGGAGTATGGCACAATGCGATGCCCTACATATCACAATGCCGATAGACCGAGCCCTAAGGATGCTTTGTAAAAATCTCATGCTGCATCATGTGATAAAAAGAGGGCATGCAGACGGAGTAGGAAAAGGGGTTAGTGACTTTATTTCCCTGTTTACCTAGGCCAAACCCTCTGCTAAATTTGAATTCGAAGCCATATTTGGCCACCTCGGCATAGCAAAAAGTTGTAAGGATTACTATTTTGACAAATAAGGCTGTTTTTATTCTTTTTGACGAAACATGGATTTTTCATACTTGGGTAAGACGACGCTAATCGCCTTGGGCGTCTGAGGTTCACCTTGACAACCAAGCATTATGGAAACGCAGATGCCATTGTGGGTACGTGCCAAAATATCTGTTACAGAGCCACACATCTGATGCTAAATATGTGTGATGTAACAGTGCAGAACTGTCATTAAATATGT
>UYWX01000582.1:0-10693 GCA_900622495.1 Hydatigera taeniaeformis
ACAAACTTTTTGGCCACTTTCGCAAAGTTAGGGCCAAACACCACGGAGTAGAAGGGAAAGAACCAATTTTACAACTTTGCTCAACCAATAGCAACGCGCATATTGCTTTGATGAGCCTTCTTTTATAAGACATCCTTTCTGTTCATCAAAGTGGTCAAGCTATGCAGCAACCCCACACAAAGCTCCTGTAAACCACTTTCTTCTCTCAGCAAAGGAATCAACCTCCGTCTATGCTGTAATGGGGGTGCTGATCCCTAACCGGTCTCTTTATTATGCCTAGCTATAAAGTAAGTAAATAAAAAGTTGATTTTTGCCAAAAAAATGGGAACTTCTTTCCATCTATTTGATCGCATTACATGCCCTTTTTAGTTCATGATTTTCACCTTCGCACATTTAAAGCATCCTCAATAAAAAAACCTGTTACGAACCATAAAAGGCTCTGTTTTACTTTTTTTGCAAATTAACATTCCCAAACGTGTTGAATTTATTACTTGTAGCCTCATTTTTGTGCCCCCAAATGCAGAATTTGACAGAGGAGCTCTTAGTAGGTACCAAAAGAAGCACATAGTTGGAAAGTTATGCTTAAACTGTATGAATTATTTGCGTTAAAATATTTTAGTAACGATGACAATTTTAGAACAGAAAACTGGAGTAACACTATCATCCGTTCTCCAAAAATGCTACACGTTTGGTATAAACCGCTACCAAGTAATGTGGAAACACAATGTAGGTATCCAAGAATTGGTTGGGGAATTTGTGGGACAAGAATGCCTTATTGCGTAGCTTCTAATAAAAAACCTGTAGCACAGAAGTGACTCTAACTTCCTCTACAAAGGTTCTGTATGCGCGCCGACAGTTCAGTGTACTAAGAGACTTAGCATTTACTTTGTGGGCGAAGAACACAACCACTGTTGGACCGGAGACCTCTGTTTACGTAATTCCAATGCAAAGGCAAAGGTTTTTAACCAAAATGACAAGCCGAATTTGGACAAGTGTTTTCGTTGTGTGATATCACTGAAATTGACTGTAACGCCCCAAGACTCTCCAGTGGGCATGGCTGAATATTTGTATTTAGACAGAAAAGATAGAAACAAAGCTGTTGCCTGGTCCGAGGACCAACCCACGTTGCAAAAGCATGATGGCTGCAAACGTGACCCACATTCATACGGGTAGTCAAGGAAGCAAAGTATTACGCTATTTATCTCTCCTTTCGAGCAAACGTCTTCGGTGCTTCGCTTGATGCACCTCCCTCATCAACCATCACAAAGTAATCGTTGTTGCGTAGAAGCATCCACGAGCCAGCCACATCAGTCATCAGCTCCAACGAAATTGAGAGAATGTACTTCGCCCCCTTAGCAGCTTCGACTGGATCTGGAGTTACCTTCGACCTGAAAACAGGGATCATGGTCGAGTCCTCCTGTTGACCATAAATTGTGCTCTACATAAGACGTTGGAACATTAGTTTTCAACAAATGCGTAACAGGAGAATCACGAGATCGAACACGATCCCATACGGACGGGGATTTAGCGTAATGCCATCGTCGACATCAATGCCCGGATGTGACTGGGTGGAAGTCCGAAATGAAAAGGTTTCCAAATAGTTTGAAGATGTTTCGCTTCAGCTGTTAATAACTTGCCTGTGGAACACGGAAAGGGCTGATGTCAAACACAGACGTCGTTCTCAGCCTTTCTGCTGTGAAGAAGTCAAAGGTTTTCTCGTCCAAGGTGTTTGAACTTCATCTACATCAGCGAAGGTCGTCACGGGCTGCAAAAACTGTTTTGGAGTCTTGACATAGTGGGGTTCACTTTCTGCTGCATGGCTGTTCAAACAGAAAGGATAGAACCGAGACTATGACCTGGTCCGGCCAGTCTGTACCACAGAACCAAAATGGTTACAAAGGTGACCGCATTGCATCGACTGGACATTCTTTGATACACCTAATATCTTCAAAAAGATTTTAACTTCAATTGTATTGATCGTAAGAAATCACTAGAAGTGTTTAGAAGTGTGACTGTTAAAATAGCATTCTTCTCAAAAACATTTCGAAGGGTAAGCTGCGGTTTTTCAAGATCTCTCATTAATTACTGGAAGACATAATGTTAGGGGTGAGTGCGTATATATAAGTAAGAAGGAGGGAGGAGTGACTTTTGGCACGGCCAGCTTACATGAGAAAAGCCATATAAGCGCTAAAGCGTCGGCCACTGATATCGGTAATAAAACCCAGAAAGTATTGCAAGCATTGCTTTTTTTCGTAAACCGACGCTTCAGAACGAGATGCGATGGCAAGATTGAACAACTCATTCATTTTCACTGCGCCAACAGCCTTCACCATCACTGCTGACTTGAATTGCACAACTTTCAGTCTGTGAAGCACATCTATCCACAACCAATTTTTTTTCGAAAAATTTCGTTTACTTTAGTAATTCTATGTGTTACTTATTTTATTTAACAAACATAGAAATGATTTTATCTAGCAGTACCAAGATTTCTGGGACAAGATTTAAGGCCATGCACGCTTATACATATATCATGTCTTAGCTTGATTTACTTCCAAGCATGGTTTTGTAGGAGCTTTAGGATTCTTAACAGTAAGATTTGGAATTACAGAAAGCAAAAAACAGGTCAGCATACATTACTCTGACGAGTCTTTTTACCTACATTTCTCAAGCATTTCCATACTTTTTACGCGCCCATAGTTAAGCTAGTGCTGGCAGAAGGAAAGCACTTTTATAGTAACACCAGCATTTGACCCGTCAAATTATGATATTTTGCGTCTGGTATTCTGCGAAATTGCAGTAAATGAAAATGTACTATCCTTTCGAATCCACTCATCATACTTTGAAGCAGAAAGCGAAGGAGATAGCGATTGTCCTAGAATATCCTTCAACAAAACTATATCGTCTCCTACTCTGTTCACAAAATCGTGCACCTCGCCCTTCATAAGAGACAATTTGATCTGGAAGATTTTAGTAGGCATTTAATAGAGTGTACAGGGAGATTTGACGTTAGCTTAGAATGGGCTCCACAATCCCCTTCACACACAGAATGCACATTCAATTTCACCTCTTTCCTGCAGGGACAATTTAAACACAACCTTCTGCATTGCAATATCAGCACGTGCAACTTAATAAGCGGCCTAAGATAATGGCACTTATAATCACCAAAATTTAAATTCTGTCTTTTCGTCGAGCTCCAGTGCGGGTTATAAGCTCAGGATTGGATGTCAATTAAAAGTAATGATCAGATAATTATGGGGCTATCCAGTAATAATAACACAGTCATGACAGTTTTATTGACCTGAATGTGATTGTGTGGCGTCAATTTTCCTTGGAGGTTAAAAGCGTTCCTCCGCGCACGTATTCTCCACTGCTAAGGTAATGCACTTAAATTCCGGCTAAATCGACCATTACAATGTTTAGGAAACACATACTGTTTGCTTTGTCCTTCTCTCACTTCTAGAGGTTAAGCATTTTACGGAGAACTTTTGAATTATTATGTCAATGCACCAGATATCACTTAGATTGCGTCCTTTATGTCCCTTAGTATTTGTGCTTGCATTGAATAGCGTGTGAGCCACTTTCGCGTGCCTGCTTCACTACTTCCTCAACATTTAGAAGAAGAGGAGGAGGAAAAATACAGTTTAGCTACTTGATTATAATTTAAAGTTGCGTTTTGTGCATTCACTGTAACTATGCCGCCAAAATCCATTTGACTATATTATCAAGTGTTATTGATAGCACTTCCATTAGCATTACATGCAGAACTTTTACTCTACCGGTTTCGTTAATTGGTTAATTTAAGTCTATTAGGCTTCGTGATTGCAACACATTGATGAAATGCAACTATTGACGATCTTATTCATAACAACTCTTCATTCAGGGTAACTCTACATCAATCAAGTTGGCGGAAAAACTTGAAGGATGTTTCTTTACCAACTGAAAACACCACATAAACCTCTTGTGCCAGATCAAGCGTTGAGACATAGTTCAGCCCAACAATAAAATGATATTTTCGTGTCTGCATCAGAATTTATGTGCAAATTACAGTATTCCTAAATAAGCATGTGCAGTCGCCTTTACAAGGTGACGACTTTGGCATAATATTACCCGCATTTTATTCGCATGGCTTTGACATGACCACGTAAATGTGGCGTCATGTTGCAGTTTGTGATTTGCGTTATAGCGTGCTGGTTCAAGGACAACCTCTTGAAACTCCAATCGGATTGAGAACTGCCATGACATTATCGTAACCATGCCGACACCTCGATGTAATTACAAATTGGGTGTTGGATGCGGTGTTCCGAGACCGCCAGCTTGCTAATCATCCCATTGCAGCAGGCAATTTTATAAAAAACACTCGAGAATTCTGAGTTTAGCTTTAATGTTGAGGGTGCGTTTTAAAAATGAGAGAACGAGAAGTAACTTCATCGGACTTGGATCGATTCGTGCATTAACTCAGTAACAGTCTTGTATCTGGCCGGCGAACTTGAGGTTCTGTTCATCCAATTTTCCAGCATATCGTAAGATGTAGTAAAACTGTAATTTAACGCAAGGATCGTGCCTAACTTGAAAAAAGTGGGCATCGAATTATGTTTATGGCTTGGAATTTTGGTAGACGTTAAGAACAATAAGTTACATATGCTGTGCCAGATATTGGGTAGCCGACCCCATCACTTCCTTCACTTGTCTGACATTTACCATCCCTTAACAAAATAGCAGAAAGGAGAGTAATTCTACTTGAGGCAACAGTGATGATTCGCCAAAGAATGGCATCATGGGAAGACTGAAGTGGATGGATTTTCTCTAGCACTTTTGCTCCTGTCATTTTCGCATGCAAAATAAACACGGTAGTTTGGATTTTGCATCATTTTAATGAGAAACTCAAAATCAAATCTAAAATGATTGGTCGCAAGTGTAATGTGTCTCGTTTGCTAATTTTATTGTAGTTGTGTGGTGTAGATGTACGTCTGATTGTAAAACAATTGCATGAGTGGTATGAAATGTCACTTTTTTAAAATTCAGATGAAACAGGTGGAGGAGTACATGTCCTACAGAAAGTTGCCGAGGGAACTTCGCAATAAAATAGTGGACTACTACGAGCACCGGTACAATGGAAAATTTTTCAATGAAGTGGAAATCCTTCAGGAAGTTTCTGAGTGCCTCCGAGATGTAGGTTCTTGAGATTTTGCATATAAGATGCGATAAAATTAAAAACGTGTGTGCTTAAATGTGGTCTTTTAATTCTTTGCACTTGAAGGATGTTAATTATGGAAAGTTAATGTTTGGCAAATGCGCTGTTATAAGAATATATGTCCCACTCTTTCGCATTGGAACAGGAACTAAACAAGGCTACATCAAAGCAACCTCGTGAAGGTGACTACTGTCACTTTGTTTTAACACCAATTCGCAAGAAATGACATCCAACCGAACCAATTAACTTCTTAGTGAGCAAACACTGAACACTTTGACTGAAACTAGTCGGCAAAATCACTGACTCAGTTTTTACTCATTCATTTTCCCCATAATCCAAATGAAAATTCAATCGTCTACGCGCCAGCGCTTTGCATAACCTCTTGGCTAAAATTCATGACCGGTGAGAACTGTTAACTGCTAGCTTGTAATGACCCTTCCTAGTATAGACCAAAAGCTAGTAAACGCTCTTAGCATTTGTTAGATAACGCCCTAAAGGTTAGTATAGTCTAGCTGTATTTTAGGCAACTTTATTATCAAGCATCAAGCGACAGTGACTCATTTGTCCTGAAACGTAGTGTGCAGCAATGCGGTGTGTGGCGCAAAAATTAGTTTTGGACATGCCTCTACCCATGGTCGCTACAAAAGCTATTGTGCGATAGGATTTGTTGCCGTTATTCGCACAAGTAACCTGCAAAATTAATGCTTTTTTAGTGCAGTAGTTGTTGATTAGTAGCACAAGGCGTTGAATATGGTTTTTTGTACTATCTTTTCAGCAAATTATCAACTACAATTGTCGTTCCTTAGTAGCCGCGGTGCCTTTCTTCAAAGACGAAGACGAAAACTTTGTTGTGGATGTGCTTAACAGGCTGAAATTTGAAGTCTTTCGACCCGACGATGTGATTATTAAACATGGTACTTTTGGTACAAAAATGTACTTCATCCGCGAGGGAACCGTCGATATCGTACTGCCTGATGGCAGTGTGGTCAACACTCTCACTGATGGAGCCTACTTCGGAGGTCAGGTTGATTACTACTTCCGAAATTAATAGCAGCCAGATAAAAATGAGAGGCTCTACCATGCCCCACTTTCAACCCTATCCCTGTCATCCCATCAAACTAAGCATCGGTCGCCTATCTTTACCAATCACAGTTAATCTCGATGCCAAAATGCCTACAAGACGGTTAATTTGTAGTCACCAGGAGTCAAATTGATAAAGATGGGATTTTATCCCGAACCACCCTAAGTACAAATATTTTTTGTAAATTATTGTAGTTTACCCCTACCAGCTGTCACATTTTAACCTCCTTTTATTCATAATTAATTTTAATTTAACTTCACGGAAAATGGTCAGATACAAGCATAACCTTCAAGCACGACACTTCCAAAATTCATTTTGCTGGCTTTAGTTTGGCTTATAAAATGTACCTTTTAATTTCTAAGCTTATAACCACTGCGCCCTGTTGGCCACCAGACGACGGCTTCACCACCTGAATGGGAAGTGGGGAAGGGTGCAAATGTGTTCGCTTATTTCCAAACTGTGTGCTTCCAAATGTCAGTTCCCTGTTACTAGGTTATTTGTGTTTTTCAACTCATGCAACTTCGACTAAGCTTAACTGCAAAACAACAGTGACTTCAGTTTGTTTTTACCGGGAGTCTTATTGCTTATCTTTGCTGAAGATTCAATTTTTCTGTTTTCTCTAGAAAATGCAAATGACTTTTCATGGCTAAGAGATGATATATAAATTCTATGCGCATTAATTTGCCAACTATTCTATAAACTTATTTTGCCTACCTTGGGTCTGCATTAGCCATTACGATTTTTGGAACTGCACTGTTGAGCAAGTGACCTTTGTTCCTGTACGTGTTCTGTGTGCATGTGGATGTCCGAGGGTTGTACAGCCAACAGCACGGAGAGCGCACATTACAGCGGTTAATAGGTAGCCAGCGACTTATCGCTGTTGCAGTCTCTCTGGCACTCCACCTGAGTCACACTATTATCTCGACTTCCTACCTTCGCTGCGATTTGTCTTTTGAATTGGAAATATGCCGGGAATTGGGAAAAATGCAGCAACCTAAGATCCCCCAGAAGCCAAAATCACGGTGACACACATGCATATAATTCACTTTAAATGGCTTTTCTAGCTAAGCGTATTACATTGCCCTGGAATCGCAACACCAACTCCTACTCACAATTCTCGATATGATGTTTTGGATTTCATGACACCCTTTCTATGCAATCGTGAGGCCTGAGGCAAAAACACCTCATAAAAGAGATGCAATAGTGAAGGCCCAAAGTATTCGCTCCCACCGAAAGGCCAGAATTAAGCAAACATCGGATGCATTGCATGACATCGATATTTTTTACGCAACTTTGACGAAATTAGACCGCAACCTCACTCACCATTTCGCAATTTTTGGTTGGAATTAAAGTTTTGCTACACACAGAAAGCATAATATGGAATTGATGGCAGGCTTATCATCGGTTCCATCAACTGACCCTAGCCGTGTCATGTACTGAAAGGTGAGATAAAAATGGTTTCAAAGACGCATGTTTTTGTACCGAATTCGGCTCTTTTAAGGCCAAATGCACATCGAATTTATCCAGCCATAGTTGTCTACGTTTCATTTAGTTACTAGAAATGTGAAAGCAGTATCGCGATTTTGCATATTTGATATTTTCAGATAGCTACAGTCAGTTGTTCATCAGAGGAACCTTTCCAGATAATTTACGGTTGCCAGTGTCACTTTCATTTCTAACTATCCTTCCTGAAGTTCATGGAACGGAGATAGTTTAGGTAGATAGGCGTTTTTTTAGTTCTTCCGGCAAAAAACTACTATTAATAGTCGTAACCACGGTTTGCCGCAATGCTTTACATTATTTAGTTGTAACATTCGGAATTTGAGCTCCAGGAAATCGACTTTGTTTATCTTTACAATTATTGTAGCCTCCTGAGCCCTCCCTGAAAGTGAAACGCATCCCAATACTGCTGTAGATTCCATACATATTCAGCATGCTTCATGTCTTGAGGTTACTAGCATGGGCCGAAGACCGAATCGCTTAAGGAATTAAAAATTGCTCTTACCCAAATTGGCCAGGCGGTGTGGTAGGCATTCCTTTTGGGCTGATTAGCTCAATTTCGCTTCAAATATGTGTAATAACAACATGGGCTCCTTATTTATCATTAAACTCACCTTTTCAGAGGTGTTATTTTATTTCATCATCCTAAGGGTGGTAACAGTCTCGTTATAGCTTGACCTCGTAGGCCCAACTCTTCCCTATCCCCAATCCACTCGAGACTCAACTAATCTAGTGCCTACATTCTTGTCTAGAGGCAAGTGGAAAGAAATAAACTTTGGCTTCTGCCTGCAGTAGCTGTATCCAAGTCTACCATGCCGCTTAATGTCTGTCCAATGGCGCTACTCTTACTGCAGTCTTCCTGAGTCTGCTACCGATTTGGCAAAACTCTGATGATAGGAAAGAACAGCCGCTCGTACCTTTCTCATCTCTCCTCTCAATCATAGTGGAGTAACGCGAAAACTTAATGCAAGATTTCAGACACCATAGTTGGGTCGAAATTGCCAGTGGGGTTGAAAAAATTTCACCAAAGTTGTGATTTAAAGTTACAATGGCATAATCATCGCCATCGTTTTTGTCGGATCTTCCTTCACTCGCTCAAAAGTTCGACAGGTTTATGGTATCAAAAGGTTCTGAATCTATTTATTGTCGCTTTCTATTAAACAATATTTTATTTAATTTTTTGCTCGAATTGCAAACAAGGGAAAATGTGGACCTTTTCAGCGTTTTAAATTGAAAACACAATGACTCCATCAAAACGGTTTTGGGGAAACGGAAAACTTCGATAAAAATGAAGGCAAATGCCTCCCGAAGGCAAAATTGTTTTATGGGCATTGAAAAAACCCAATGGTCATCTAAAAACCTTTCTCTTGTCTTGATCGAGACCTAAGGAGAGTTTTGCAGTAGTGCACTGTTTACATCTATGTTGGCTCCATCAGTTGCGTATTTTACACCACTTTGGTTTATTGTGCAGCTGGAGAATTTGTGCAACTTCAACAACTTGCTTGACGGAGGCAGTTTGGAGGTGTTTTAGGTCACTTGTCCCCTGAATGTACTCTATGCAAACTCTTACCTTCATCGTACACTGGCGTAGGCCCATTGGCATCACTACAACTGCATAAAGTGCGTGCTCATTTGTGGTTCCTGTTTGTGGCAAAATTAGTCAGGAGAATCAACATTTGTGCTGCATTTGGTAGCTACTCAAAGATAGTAATCTCTGTCGTAATGAGGTTTTACTGTCCTCTCGATTAAATACGTGCATTCCTCGAATCACATTTAACCGACGTTGCGATTTGCTCCACTTACTCAAGGTTTTACTTCTTCTCCCCTTAACATACGATGCTGAATCTCGCTAACTCTTTTTCAGACCCACCGAAAGGGGGTAATGCCTTGTGACTACTAACACCCATGTCGTGTGGCGGCAAATTCGCCATAAAGGTGGAGAGAAGTTTCATAAAATTTTTCTTCCACTGTTAGGGTATGAGTGTAAAAGTGGTTTAACACTTGTCAATTCACTGATGTCTGTATTTAGCGGATGAGAGAGATTTGATGCCAGATCATGTTTACCTCACTGTATTGTTTTCGTAAATTACTTCGTTTTGAAAAAAAAATGTACAAGATTTGGTTTATTAAAAATGCTAATGTGTTGGTCAATTCGCTAGAGATGCCTTTTGAGCAAACTCCGACACCCAAACAGTATGCCGGTGTAAGGAGTCGAACAGCGCAAGTTGTAAGTGTTGATCTACCTAAAATTAGCCAACAGAATTCGATGTTACATCCACAGCCGAAAGGAAGTTTGCAAGAGCAACCGAAATCCGTAATTACTTGCCCACCTTTACTGCACTGGTGGTGTTTGCCTAAGACTGCGGTACTTGGACACCGATTTTAGACCCTTCGGTGGCAATTAATCATTACTGACACGAACTGCGTAATTTACCCTCCAAGGCACAACCAGTGGCTTCTCTAAATGTAACACATGTTATTTTCTGAGGAGCATACATTTTTTTTTGAGAAATGCAGCACTAGGATGTGCATAGGCTCGTCAAGCCAGTTGACCATAAATGTAACGTCGAGGCTTGTCTGGTAAACGCGACTTACCGATCCATTAAAAAGGGCAGTCCGAGTCCCTGAATAAAAATGCCTGTAGGCTCGCCCCGATCCCTTCTCCTCGGCCTCGTAATTTTGGCCGCAACTTTTGCAAAGCCGTGAATAGCCTCCGAATCAGTTGGCATAAGGAGGATTGAAACACTCCTGTCAAGGTTTGGGTGTCCATGTACTTTTTTTTGTGATGTAAAAAAGGAAAAGTTATAAAATGTCCTAATCTTTCGTCCAGTAGTTGTTATGGTTTGGATCACCCGTTTCTATAAACTGAAAGTCATCGTTAGATAAATAACTGGGTAGCCGTTTGCTAGTTTCTTAATGCG
>UYWX01000583.1:0-10662 GCA_900622495.1 Hydatigera taeniaeformis
TAAAATGCATCAAATGTCTTTCCAGTGTAATGTCCCACTTCACCCCAGCGTAGAGCCAAAACCAACCAAAACCGATTTCTTTTCAGGTAACCTCAAATTGGCTGCGTTCGTAAGAGATCCACATCCGTAGTGCGTTCATCGTGACGGAGTAACGTCGTGGTGGGATGCACTCAGTGAGTTAGCTGTGCAACACTTCCATGCATTTGCAGTGCCATGGTGCGTGGTATGCTAATCAAACTAGTAGCTGAGATTAGCGAATGGTAGGGGTAACTTTGTAAAAAAGGCAATCGGATCAACCTGCACTATCAAATGAAACATTCGGCGCAATCCGTGAAACCTCGTGACATGCATTGAATGACAACGCCGCATTCTTTAAACAGAAATTACAGAAAAGCGCATTCGCACAACAATGGTCTCCCACAATTTTCATTGACGAAAACAAAATCTTTGTAGTTTGTTACTATCGCCAATTGAAATACGATTATTTATTCAAAAACAACTTTATCACGCTTGAGAGGCGAGTAAAACATGAGGCGAAAAGGGGGTGAAGATGGCGGTACATAGTAACCTAATAACAATAAATAGCACCTTCAGTTGAAATAGCTCGTGTTTAGGCATATTTTAGGGCATGAAGTAGGTGGAATCTGTCTAAGTGCTTAAAAGCAACACAGTACAACTTATCTGGGCTCTGGATGGAATTAGCACTGAGGAGGAGAACTCGTGAGTGTGGTGGCGTGTTTTAGATGGCGTGACGTTAGCGCACAAACACGTGCAAACACAAACACGCATTGTTATGCGAAGCAACAATGAGGGGGAGATCGCACGTGTTGACACATGACCGACAGCCCCGCGCATAACTGGTGGTTGTAATCACCGGACAGTCATGGCACGAGATAATGGATAGGCTATGATTTAATTTAACTAAGCGCATACCAATTCAATTCAAAATGATACCAATGCACCAAGATGGTAGAGTAAATCGAGATCAAAAGTTAAAGTCGTCGAAGAACGAGCCTAAAGAGGTGCAGAAAAAGTGCGGGAAACATGCAATTGACACCAGCCGAAAATACCCATCAAGTGTTAAACGAAATTAAAACCCATAAAAGGCACTATATGCAACCCATCCACTAGTCAAAGTACTGGCTGAATAAACAGGAATTGAGAAAAATGAATGCAAGGTTAAGCTGAGACCTGGTAAACCAACCCCGAGGACGATGCAGTGCAAAAGGACAATAAGACGTCGCGAGAATTTGAGCAGGATGCAAAAAAAATGAAAAGAATAAAGCAATGCAGTCCATTTTGGTGATTATGCATAGGAGAACCATTCAGAATGTCTTAGCATCCGAGGAGAATTGCTCGAAGAGTAACTAAATTGACAAGGGCGAGTAAATTGCAAAAGTATTAAAACTAGAATGCAAACTATTCACTCATTCAGTGACATCATCCAAGGAACTCAAGAGAAAAATGACTATTGGAGACATGGAAGGCGGAAAACCAAATGAGATAAAAAGATACTGAAAATGAATTCAAAAGAATTACCAGCTAACGAGTCAGCATAAGAACAGTTAAGCAAGGAAAAAACGATAGCGAAAAAATATGCGCTACACGTGCCAAATAACTGATGGGCATCCATTACGCTGAAAACCCGAACTCACCAGATCGAATCACTTTGTTGAAAATGTGATAAAGTATAAATTTATGGTACACCGCTTAGATGACCTTGAAGTTAGTAATTATAAAGACAAATGAAAACTCAAGAAGAGAGTTTTAGAAAATTTGGCACTGATAAGAAAAATCTATTTAAACCGAATTGAGAAAGCGCAGATTCTAGAATTCATTGCGAATTACTGAAAATTATAGCAATCTTGTTTCTCGGCATAACATAAGAGCTGTTGCGATCATCCAAGCACGAAAACAATTTGATAAAATAGCGGGTTTTGTTCAAGTGTGATGATGACATAGCCCAAAAGGGCACCACACTATGTTAATAAATTAAACAAGACTATAATACCGCATTTTATTTAAAAAGCGGAGGAAATCGTAGATCGTTAATACGGCGAAGCTAACTTTGTTCGGAACGTTATAATGTAATATATACTAGTTTGTTTAAGTGGACTTTTATAGATGAGAGGCGGGAACCAATTGGGAACGCAAATCACGCGCACGAAGCCGGTGTGGAGTCTCCCTCCCATTGATATCTCCCACTAGCATCGTCTGCATCCCATTCCCCATTCTTCCTATAACAAATGCCTAATATCTTATCTGCAACTAACTCTCTCTCTTGAATTCTGAGGTTCAAGGACCATGGGCCAGATGTGGACCTCTTACATAGACAACATTGGTGGTTTTGTGGGATCAGCGTAAATAGAATATTTACAATGTGAATTATTCTGGTCTAACCATTCCATACAAAGCAAAAATCAAGTCCTGCAAAAATATAAATCTAATTTAAGAAGTCTTTTATTATTTCTGGCTGAAATTTAAGTTTGAAAACTAAAACGTTTTACACGTGGTTTTGTTGTTTGTTTAAGCACATCACGCAGGTTTATTTTACATCCGGATTACGCGGGGTAAGGGTTTTCTCCATTTTGAAATTTCCGCTACAAAAGTGAGCGAAATTCTAATTTTCCGGCATTTTCAAAATATGGTTGGGAAATCTGTCTCTCTCCATGTCCCAGTTTTCGAGTCCTCAACGCGTCTATTGCAGTATTCCACGCATATCAGATCATCGGAATCATATTTTGAAAGTGCTGCTTTGTCACTCCTCATTTGGCCTTAATGTAATTGGTGTATTTAGGATGGTTTGCTTTTATGGATCTTGAACTCCTGTATACTGCTCAGTTCCGAAATTTTTCCTTGTATGTTATGTTGGCGTTTATTGTCTATATCATTTTTTAACGACATGCTCCATCTCATAGTGGCGGGTGTCCTCTTAGTGCCTTTTGTATAATGTGGATTTTAGTAATGCTTTCTACTGTGCTATCGTCGAAGCTCTTATTATGACGGTGTAATTTTTGACTTTGTATCCCAGAGTTTCGTCGGATTCTGCTAGCCTTTCTGTACTGTTGAATATTTGGCGTTTGTACTAAATGGACATAAAGGCTGAATCATTTGTGAGTGGTTCTGGCGACTTTTTTGACATACCGGCGGCGGAACAGGAAATTACTGTTGACTCTAATGATCAGCCTAATGTATCAGGAGTGGGTTCATCGTTGGTGCAGAACATTCCAACAGCATCAAATGAAGGTGTGTTTCAATCTGTTGCACCTTCCATTGTTCGAGTAACTGGCACTCCACAAACTGCTCGTGGACCTCGTGTAATTATGGTGCAGCGCTCTAGTCAGGGTGGTGTGCCCTCTCCTGCGCAACCAGGTCAGGGTATTAAGGTAGGTTCCCGGCTGTTTGTCTACTATTGCTAAGGTTTATTTTTTCGACTGACTTTTCGTTTTTTAGACCGTCAAAATTATCACCGTTCCTGGTCAGGGGGCTGGTGGTAAGCCAATTAAAGCTGCTGTTATACCCATGCACATGCTCCAACGGGGTGTTAAGGTTCTCACCAGTTCTGGTCAGCAGACTATCGGTCCGGGTGGAACGGTAATAGCTTCGGGTGGGGTTGGGTCACCTGTGGGAACTTCTCGCGTTCTGGCTCTGAGACCACCTACTCAAATTGCCGGCCAGGCTACAGGAAATGTGACCTTTTTGGGAACGCCTGGCACCCATATTCGGCCGGTAGGGTTTAATTTGCAACGTAATCTCCCATAACCTTGGTGTTTTTTATCCGTTTCACTGGATTGTAGAGAACGTTTATCGTGTCGAGTGCATCAGGCCAAACGCGCGTGGCTCAGGGGTTTGCATTGCCTCAACAACTGTCACAGCAAGTAGGGGATGAGGTTGAGAACTCTTTTATATCTGCGGGTGGCGCTGGTGCTGAGGGTTTTGTTCAGCCTGGCTTTCTTGATCTCTCTGCTGCCACTGCTGCTGGACATCCCGCTGCCGCTCACTTTACCCGTCAAACCAGTCCGGGTGCCCACGAGTCGGAAGGGGAGCAAGACCAGTAAGTTTTATTTTCATGGCCAAAATCTACTTCTGACTTGAATCATTTGTAGCGTAACCACAGGACTCAAAACTAACGGGCTTAGACGTTACGCTCGCTGCGTTTGCAATAAAGTGAAGGAGAAGAATGTAACGTCCTACAGTGAGGTTGCGGATGAACTTGTTCATGAATATGCAGCTGAACATCCAATGATTCCATCAGAGCAGGTAGACAACTACCTTAGTCGACGTTTTCCTCATTAATAATGAAGGAGAATATAGTGTGATGCTTATCATTTAATTCTAGCTTCATTATATTCAAAAGAATATTCGCCGCCGAGTTTATGACGCTCTCAATGTGTTGATGGCTCTCAATGTGCTACAGAAGGAGAAGAAGGAAATTCGGTGGGTTGGGTTGCCAGTTAATATGATTGAGGAGTGCCGAAGGCTAGAAGAAGAACGAGAAAAACGGCAAAATTCTCTTAGAAATAAGGTAACGTCAGCTTCAAATTTCTATCCCAAACCTGCTGTAAGCGTAGATATCCCGCTTTTTGTCTGGGAGAGGAGGGAGACCGTGCCATTTATGTGGTTTTTCGGCCTGTTTTGTCCTTTTAGACGGCTGAAATACAGGAGCTGATCTTACAGCTAATCGCCTTCAAGAATTTGATAACGCGAAACCGTATGAACGAGCGCTACCAACGACAGCGCCATGTTCAGCGAGAGGCTAATGAGGTGGCGGCGAACATGTCTGGTACGAAGTCGCATACCAATTTAGACGAGAGTGTCGCAGCTCTTATCCCTCAACGTCTCGATCGCATCTCCTTGCCCTTCCTCGTTGTCTCAACTCTCAAGAAAACCGTAATCGACTGCAATATCTCAAAAGACAAGTAAATGTCCAACTTACGAACTACTCATGGTTGCAAATTAGCTTTTTTTGAATGCCATTATTATCTAGAGAAATTTTTTCCCCTTAGACTGGAATACTATTTCAACTTTGACCAACCCTATGAGATTCGTGATGAAGTTGACACTTTGAAGCGAATGGGCCTTACTCTGCGACTGGGCAGTCCACAGTGCACCCAAGAGGAGTACAATCAGTGCCTTGAACTCATCCCTCCATCGTTGCGCTTTTATGTTGAAGGTTACATTGAATAATTTATTTCAGTTTTATCACTAATTAATCCTTGCATTAGTATTAAGTTTGTTTCCTTTGGTCCAGTTTAAATGCTCAACTGAGGTTAATACATTCGGGGTAGGCTTGAAATTGATAACATTATTTAGCATCCCTAGTGCGGTACTGGCTGAACCTACGTTTATTTCATAGCTATCTTTGAGCGTCGCCAGGCTATAGTGCCCGATTTTGAGGCTCTTCATCAACAGCGTCGTCTCTATGTGGAAGCACGTTTGGCTGAAGTTGCAGCCGCGGGTGGTCCAAACACGACTCCCGCAGGTGTACCAGACTCTCACACCCACCACACCCAGCATCACCGCAGACGCTTCGGTGATGATTTCTTTGACGACGAGGAGGAGGAAGAGGTGGTGGGTGGAGGCGGTGGTGAAACCACAGATGATGGTGGTGCTGCCTCTGAACAGATTCATTTGCAGCGTGCTAGTTCTGGCGTTACATCAAGCACTGAGATAACTCCTGGTGACACCCAGCATTATGCACGTGCCGCAGCCTCTCGCGGCTTTGTTGTTCCTGGCGGTCCGGGTAGTCTTCTACGTCACTCTGCTAACACTGTGCACCGTCAGGCCGTAAAAATGACTGTTGAAAGTGCAATGGGCGAGGCGTCGGAGAACGCTTCGGCTGCGGCGGCCATTAGTGGGGGTGGCAACGGTGCTGGGGATGGTGCCACTGCTGCTGGTCGCCTCTTCGATGTTGGGGAGGACGAATCGGACGTGGATATGGCCGAGGAGGAGGACGATGATGAAGACATGGAAGACGTGCAAGACACCTTGAAGCCGTCTCCATGATTCCGAAGCATGCAATGTTGTAAATGCATTTTACTACTGTATTTTTTGCCACTGCTCTCGTTTTGTCGCGTGAGGGCAACTGTATTGTCACAAAAATTGACTATAACTGGAGAGACATATGCCTTTAAATATATACTATTTGAATCTTCTCTTTTCTCATAACCTTGCCGGAACAGCTTGTAGGAGTGGGTGTTCTGGTGCAAGTGCTGATTTTTTGTGCTTGTTTTTTGGGTTGCCGATTTTACCCACTAGGAGTTTTGTTGCTGAACTTATCGGAATGTGGTGTTGGTTGGGCTCTTGTGAGTTGCTGTGTTTGTCAAATGTTGGTGTCAAGTTCGTGCGGTGATGATCACTCAAATCTGTTAAAATCCAGCAAACATCAGTGACCAATTTGATAAGGGACTAGTTAGAAATGCACTTGCTCCCTGCTATGGGTTGGCTTCAACTGGGATGAGTCTCTAAACAATTGTTTCTAGTTCTGCACGTACAATCGATGGGTGTTCGTTCAGTGAACTAATATTCGGTGGCTGAATTATGGTGCTCAAGGTGCTTAATTTGCCGCTGAGGTTGAACGTATGTTTGATTTCTTGTGCACGAGATGCTGTTTAAGGCAGGCATTTTGTGTCGGCTGAAAACAAGGTGGATTGCAATAAGATCGATCGCCTTCTCAAGTGACATGCTGCTGAAGGAGCAAAACATTATCAGATTCACATTACTTTTAAATTTTTATTGCAGACAATCGAAAAATGGGAAAAAAGGGGGATGCAGACAGGATCGAAAGAAAGAGGTGAGGTCATTGATCACATTGAAGGTATTATTCCCGTAGAAAGTTAACGGAACATTCAGAATACCCTCCAATGAAGAAGGAAGCCGTGGATGCATTCATCCATGCTACCACCTCTGTAAGCAGTCGACCGGTTTGTAGATACGGCTCTGCATGCTATCGACGTAACCCTGATCACTTTGAAGAGTATTCGCATCCTGGTAGGTGCAAGTGAGGAAAAGTGCATTGATTTGATTTTGCGACTAACTGGAGCATCTATTACCATCTCAGACAGTATAAGCTCCCCACACAACCCGTTCACTTCCGACCAATCGGCGGCACCTGAACTTGGATCGGGCTATGGCTTTTACGTGTTCCGCGTGAATGGCGTTAATTATGGTTCCATTCCAACTGTTACTCTCACTGGTAAATCAGAGAGGCACTGTTTAATTCTATTCCAATCAAACTAACCAAAAGCCGTCGGATTTGTAATTCCCAATTCCATTTGTTGTCTCGACGTTGCACATGAACTTCAGATGGCGGGAAGTACTTGAATAAATGGAGCAGTGTTAAAAGTTGCACCAAGCTAGTCTCTGCAATGATAGGATTAAATGGTATGAATGAAAAAAGAGTATAGAAGTTTGGGTTCTTTCGAGACAACAGCATGAGAAATGCTTGGACTAAATGAACACCTTTTTATCGTTCGGCTAGGTGAGAGGAAATTAATTTTAGAATCACTACCTTTGGTTATGACGTCTAAACTTACTACAATTCTTACCCCAAAGCCCTTTGCTATGGGAAGATGGCAAGTCTTGAGTTGAAAAATAGTAACGGATTTGTGCGTCGAAGTTCAATCATTACCAATGAATGAGTTTATTCTATTTCAAGCAGATTTCTGGATATTTAACTACTTGTTGTCATTTTTTAGAGATTTTAGATGAGAGGAATGGCAAGCTCATCGAGTCAGCACAGGTAAGGGAAAAAATGTTTTACTCGAAATGTTGTGAGCTTCCGTTTAGTTCTTCGGTTTTTTGTGCAAATTTAGTTCAACTACATGTTTGAACTCGAGTGGTTGATGCAGCAGTATCCTGAGAAATATAGGTATGCATCAATTGGTGAATATCGTGCTATTCTACTACGGTACCTTGGAGTAGAAATAGGTGTTTTGATGTGTTTTAAGGTCCCTACCCCTGCTAATTGTTCATGGGTCTTCAGACGGACAGAGTGAAGAGCTTCGGTCACAGGCGTCTCGATGGGAAAATGTGTCAATTTTGGAGGTATGAAATGCTTGACCAAAAGTGGAACCATGCAAACACGATCTCAACTGACTTAAAAACGCTCTTTCACCTCTTCTACCCGCATTATTTACTTGTTTAGGCTCCTCTCCCCATCGCCTACGGAACGCACCACACGTAAGCAATAAGTTATTCACCTCTACCTTATTGAATAGTAGATGAGACGGATGTTGTTTTTTTTTTTAATTCCGAAACAGCAAGATGATGCTGCTGCACTATGAAGACGGGTTGCGAGTTGTGATTCACACTGCCAACCAGATTCAGTCGGATTGGCTCCTTCGAACTCAAGGGTAATTATGATTTTATAACCCTTTTATTGGCTGGGATCAGAAAGAATGAAAACGGCAATGGTAGCGATTTCATGTCCCTACTTTTATCTGTATTTGATAATCATTACAATTTCCTCAGGTCGTTATGAAGTTGGCATAAAATTGTCATTTTTGCCTTATTCAAATTGAAATCCAAAGTAGCTCTTCAGACTCCCGTGAAGACAAGAGGAGCCATGATTTCTAGGTAGAACACGTATTGTTTGTAGCCTCGCCATCACTGTCGTCTAATTCCTACTTAATAGACTCCAAGAGTTAGTCTTCTCCGCAATGTTTCATTAGGCATTTTGGTAGAGTACAGAAGATATGCGAAGAAAGCTTATTCTCTTCTCAGGGCTAAGTTAACCTTCTATTCCAGCACCCCTTTCGAAATGGTCTCACAAAGTATGTCCAAACAGCTCATGCTTATTACATTGGTTTAGGATTCTTAACATATTGCACAGTCCTACTCCTAATTTTGAGTTTCATCTTTGGTGCTCTCCTTGATTGGCCCCTTCATTAGGCACCATAACTTAACTGCTGCTGCTGTAAGAGACACCAATGACACAAACAAGATCGGTTGTCGTATTTCTATGCAACTGGGTTGAAACTGGATTGCAGAGTTACTTATCCATCTTGCCAACTTCATTGCATTTTGAGTTTCATTCTGTATGGGCAATGAGTTCGGTAACGGGTGAATGCGCTGGCCATCACACTAGTTGTGGGAACACCGACTTAGAAGCGGTCATGTGACAAAGTATGAGACAACTTCATAAGGGTGTGGCTTATATCCAAGCTCTTATCGCCATCTTATTTTAGCATCGGAGCCTCCCAGCCCTGTCTACTCAGATTCCAATCAGAGTATAAGCACATCCTTGATCCATTAACACAAGCATAGTGATCAACTTCATGTTGAAACTTTTGCAGTATCGCTTCCATTATTGCTGGCTTTGCCACAAATCGTGGGCTGAGGTCTAATTTCTGGGTCCTCTGCTACGACTCGTCAATGGTTTCGCATTCATAACATGCACACTTCTTCCACTTCGCTATGGCCAATTACTATGCGGTAGAAATTAGGATGAATGCCCTTTAAATCAGGGGCCACTTTCTACTGTCAACAATGTCAAGCTCTAAGACCTTTCTGAATAAGGAGGGAGGCGTAATACTCATACAAACTATGCGTGTATTTGATGTATAGAAGGACTTGAAGCTACTCGTCAACCAAGGTAGGGTATCATAGCGAAAACACATTAGCAGAGCGTAAAACACACTCTTAAAAGAGTGGCAAAAATATCACAACATCCATTTAAAGCTATTGACGAGTGTTTCCAATGTATGACGAACTGGTCACAAATTCTCATTCCCATTGCATTATGTAGCAAACATATGACATTCTAGTTGTGCTGATTTTCCGACTGAATTGTTTAAAGTAGACTTGAATTTTCGGTCTTTCATGTTCTTTTAGAATATGGATGTCCCCAAAACTG
Organism: Hydatigera taeniaeformis; assembly: GCA_900622495.1. Lineage (NCBI taxonomy): Eukaryota > Metazoa > Platyhelminthes > Cestoda > Cyclophyllidea > Taeniidae > Hydatigera > Hydatigera taeniaeformis. The sequence continues at coordinate 9,857 of UYWX01000583.1, forward strand.
AAGCGTGGCAACGGCGAATCCACGACACATTTTCGGTCTGATTTGCTTGGGTATCTATGCGCTTACAAGGGAGGATCTCGAGCCTCAACACATCTCGATCACTGGATTGACGTGATTCAGGATCACGATTTTAGTTGTTTGAAGTAAGTTAGATGTTCCATCTATAGCGTTGCTAATAAACACGATTTTTACTTTGAATCTGTCCTACATCGACGTTGAATTTGTAACAATACGGTGTCGTCAGTTATACGGTACAGGTTCGAGTACATTCATTCTATACTTTCCACTGAGAAAAGGCTACACAATGTGGTGGTAGATGTAATCAGATGAATATTTAACAAACAGTGAAATATTACAGAAAGGGCTAGGATATGATGCCAATAAAAGCTATTGAATTATACAAGGAAAAATGCTTAAACCAATTTACGTGTCGGCTTTCTTTTGATCTTATGATGTATGGGGGGAACCGCTTGAAGCACCACCAACGTCTCAAATGGGAGCAGCCTTCCAGTCCATCTCGTTGGTGCGATGCACTTTTACTTTAGTGCTATTTTTCCGATTTTCAGTGTTGTTAACGGGAATAGGCCACCTTTGATACTTAAAATAGATGAATTTATTAAGCTTGCACTGTTGCTCCCAGATTGAGCTCATCGGAAAGTTCTGTCCACTGCTGCTGTTCCTTGTTCTTACAGGACAGGTGATTAATGCATAACCTTACTCACCGGGTGTAGTGGAGACTTGTATCCTTGGCTATGTCCTCCACGCAACCATTCCTCACTGTTCAGTTGAGAGTTACAAACAGCGAC
>UYWX01000584.1:0-10658 GCA_900622495.1 Hydatigera taeniaeformis
ACACCACTAAGAATCGAAAGTGGAAATAGTGAACGGGTTCCTTCGCAAGACCGACCCTTCACTCAGCCCAGATGACATCGTCCAAAAGGTCAAAATGTCTTGATTTACACTGCCATACGGTCATATTCTGAAAGGTAGAGACGCATGATTGTGAGGACGCTTGAGCTTCGCAATGATCCGCATCGGAAGGATTACGAGATGTCGAGTCGCTGGACTCGCTGTCCAGCCCACTCGCATTGAATTCAGCGTTTACGGTGAGTGCATAAAATGCGTGGGTGTGAACGGTGCTGTAGTAAGGAAATTTGGGCAGATCGCCTCAAGGAATTGACCCACTCCGATTCTCCCCTCACTCCCTACTTACGCTTTACCCTCTTCGGCTTTCTTTGCAAACGTTCGCTCAAATGGCCACCTCTCTCAGTCGCAACAAGCGGACCGTATGACAATGGTCACCTCCAAATCGCTTGCAATAGCGCCTTTTGATGAGTAGCATCGCCGGCTTGTGGTACGGCGGCGCATGGGCGATCGGCGTCTTTGCTGCTGCACCACGTCCAATATCGTCACCATTTTTGATTGCGTTCTTGCAATGTCATCATCTCACGCAGAGTCGAATGAGATCTGCGTGTGCCAAATGCACGCAAGGCCAAACAGCGATTCGCATCAGCCCACCTCGTTGGACTCCCACTTGCACTTCCTCAGCACTCATGCTGCCTTCCTGTAGACGTGTCCTCTCTCACGTGGCATCATTACTTGCATGTTCTTCTGCATCGACAGCACCACACTGCTGCATTCCTTTTGAAAATACCCAGTCATGGTGCCCATTCCACCACAAACAAGACCGATTATTTGGTGCTACGAGAGGCGTGGTTCTCAGTAGTTCGTGAAAATCCGTTGCAACCCTTTTTGCAGTCCACGTCGGCTGAACTCGCATGAGGCAGTAGGGTGATGACTGCTTCACACACACCCACACACTCGTCCTTGTTCTCTGGACTTGCTCCACTAGAGTGCTCTGCTCGTCCCTATGTGGTGACGCGTTGCCTTGAGTTGAGTGCTCCAAATGCGCCGGTTCTGCTTTCATCGCTTGGCAAGACGTTCTAACGGCAACCAACTGAGCAACTCCATTGGCGCTGTTGGCGTCACTGTGTGGCAGTGGCACGAATGCCGCACCTTCAACCAAAGTCATTTGAACGGTGTAGTGGGAGACTCACGTTTGTCCAGTTTGCTAACAATAGTTCCCTGGAGAAACGCCTTCAAATGTGGGTGCTATTAGCCCTCAATGCATCCTACCACCTCTTCGCAACGAGCTGCGTGACGCTGTCCCAACAAAGGCTGTGTGTGTCCGTGTGTAGTAGGGAAAAGAAGAGAATTACAATCTTTTCACATGCTTACGTTCACAGTTGGGAGGGTGGAATCGTTGATGTCCTCCCCTCCATCCCTACGCGAAGTCTCAATAAACCCCTCGCCCACAGAGAAAATTGAGGTGCACTTGCCATTCATGTCCACCACAAGTTAGCCAATGCAACCTCTCTGCAGACTGGAGAAGGTCCTTCCTGTTGAAAGCGGGTTAAAATCAGTCAGTAGACTTTAAAAGGCAATTCGAAGTTGATGTGGCAAAGTATTAGACAAGGCTTAAACACTATGAACTGCTATGAACCATCCCATCAGCATCAGCAATGACTGTCAAATCTGTGCCTTTATAAAATGGCTCCAATGCCATCGTTGCAGTTACGGCGATGGTGTACTGCTACATCTTATCATATGTTATCATGCTTATGAAGCACTACCTCCACCACCATTACCGACACCACTGATTCCGTATGTCTATCTTACAACAGGGAGGAAGAAGTAAAGACAAATGGGTAAGCCTCCCCACTTGGAGTCAATGAATGCGGGAACTAGCGGCGTCACAGAAAGGACTTCACACTGCATCGACATGTCATCTTCCTTCTCTATATCAACTAGAGTAAATGTGCCTTAAATGCTAAAACAAACCTGATGACCACCGCAGTAAATGGCACTGTAATTAGTTGCTCAGGCACCCTGGCCGAAGAACTATCACCCAAAAAATGTGTTTGAGTTAGAACTAAATTTCAATTTGTTTTCCTGATCATCCTCTAATCATTGAGTTAATTCCCCACTGAGGCTTCGTTAACTCTTCTTTTGCACTTAGATATATTTTCCTCGCTGTTTAAGTTGCCCTTATGGGAGGAGGTAGTTGGTCAGTTCGAACACGAGTTCAGTGATTGAGGAACGCGAGAATGCTTTGCGGAGTGACGCCGGTCCGCCGCCTTAGTCATACCCAGGCCACACTCTATCTTTTAAAAGATGCCCAACAAACCCCTCAAAACACTCCTCTTAGGAAGTTAGGGAATCAGGATCCTAAAGCAGGCTGAAAGGTCCTACAAAGGCCAATAGACTTCTTGCAAAGCAAAAACAAATTCTTCCACTAAACCTAATTCAATCGCCAACAATAATCAGCCGCAACTTATTCCGGAGTACGCAAGGACGAAAGAATAGTTATTTAGTGCAGCTCCATTGAAACAACATCGAAAGCAAAAAGAAATCAACGGTCTCAGAGCTGATTGCTTACAGTTAGCCTTTCCTTTTGCCTTTTTCATCACATCTAATCATCATCTCCCTTCATATTCAACTCCATTTTACACATCAATGGATTTATCCGTGCCAGACCAACACTTATTCGGGTAAACAGGCATTTATTATCACGCTTAAAACGTAAAAGACAAAATTCCCCCTGTTCGAAGATTGTGCGAGTACAATGCCAACAATGTCATCTCTGGTCTATAAAGAAGCTCAAGATTTGAAATGAAAAATTTCAAAGTTAATGCTGTACTACTTTGTTTATGGGACCACATGACCTTTGGCCGTCATTCTAGGATTTGTCTGACCCTTGTACACGTGGGCTGACCTTCGGGCCATGCTCAGAGCCATTTGCCTTGCCGTCTACTGAATACATGCATCCAGCTGCACTTACTGACTTCTTACACAACACAGCACAATACTGCTGGCAAAATATTAGCATTATTTTGATAGTCTGTAATGGTCTATTGTTGCTATGAGTACTGAGTTGGAACTACTGGTGGTATGGGACAATGTTTTCCGAATTTCTTCTCGTCGCTTATGACCTTCTCTTGTTTTGCACAGTGTCGATGAAATGGGCGTCAAGTTGGGACGCGTACAAAATATTTTGTTGTAAGTGGTGTTCCCAGTCATGCAAGTGGATGGAAGGATGGCTCAAATGGTTGCCATAACCACAACCATGATTAAAACGGTTCAACGGTTGAACATGCTAAGACTTTTCAGGAAAGTTTTAAAATGCGCCCCTCTTTACGGGTATGGAGTACATTTGTTTTTTTACTGAAGTGTCTCAGGCACCAACATGTGCTGCTCTGGTCTTCGAAACCGTCTATCTTTTATAATAATTTTTATTTTAACGTTCGTAAAACAAGCAAATCAAATGCATGACATTTGAATCTAACATTTCGCAACAGGTATTGTTGAGTTAAAGGTATTGAAGATCTGCAAGCTGTAATGACTGTCATGACTAGACATCTGTTGGACATTTCTAATGGATCCATTTTTGCAATCAGTCTTGGCAATGAGATGTCGAATGTTCGTACTACACAGTAGGATTCTCGGGTCGGTGCTGATAACCTTCAGCTACCACCTCAGTCATTTATGGTGCTAGAGGCGCTCTCTGTGATATCCCAATTGCTCTTACTGCATCTTCATTAACGCAATATCACCACCGTTAGTAGAAGTGGCTACAGTTATTGCCTCATTCACGCCAACACTACCGCCACCATTCCTCTCGCATCGCTTTTTTAGATCAAGTGGCTGAGATAGACATCCGATGGGACAAATGGGAGCTTTCTGTTCACAAGACTTGCTCTGCATTGGCGCCACAAATAAAGTAGTGGATGGATGCACAAACGAATGTCCAGATGAGCGGCACACACATTTCATGGTCTGAGTGAAGTATACACAGGTTTGTAGGAAATAGTAGTATGCAAGTTAGTGCTTTTCGACAGAAAAATAAGATAAGAGTTAGCAAATGTTATCAGTAATAAGAAAAGGCGCTCTATGGAGAAATATAGTGCCACTACACTGATCTGTGGAACGGAGAATCGAAATAAGCGATGAGTAGATCGTCAGAATTCTTTGTCCCATCCACTCACATCATCTGGTGGCTCTTCATCATCGGGGCTGTACTTGTCGAAGTGTGTAACGTCGGTTGGTGAAGATATCTGAGTGGTAAGGATGAAAGAGAGTAGTCATACTCGTGAATCGGTTATACCGGAGATAAGAAACGCATACCTGAGGAAGGTATGGAGGTGTGAGAGTTCTATTTCGAAGACCTCTCCAGTTGAAGCCTTCAAACCAGACGTGTTTCTCAATCTCCTTCAACCCTCCTTTTCCGTAGCCAAAACGCTCGGTGGGATTCTCTCTGCAATGCAGCACCTAAATGTGGTGAACATTCCTACGACTGGCATCCGCAAGTGTAATTTATCGTCTACCGTTGATGTACCTGCACAACCTTTTGATTAGAAGTTGGGCATTTCGAGTGATTTTTCGTGGAAATTCGACAGCATCGATTCCCCTGAGAATGATGTTGTAGGTCTTCATGGGCTCTTCAGAAGTGAATGGCGGCCTACAATGGGGAGCGGATACCGCTTTTTAAACATCTGCTACACTCACCTGTGTGATGAAGCCCAAAAAACTTACGTCCCATTCATGAGCTCGTAAATGAGAATTCCCAATGACCACGAGTCGGCGAAAAAGTCATGTCCTTTGTTGAGAATAATTTCTGGAGCAACATATTCTGGTGTGCCGCAAAAAGTCCACGTTTTTCGTCCAAATCCGATCCTTTTAGCAAAGCCCAAGTCTGTCTGTTAGGAAAGGTAGAAATCGCAGCACAGGTGCTTCGTAAACTCTCTGCATTATTTACTAAAATAAGGACGGCAATGAGGCTACCACTGATTCAAGCCCTACTCACCATTTTACAGTAGCCAAATTGGTCAAGAAGCAGATTTTCTGGTTTGAGATCGCGATAGACGATGCCTCGTGAGTGCAAGTAGGTCAGCGCCTCCACGACACAAGCAACGTAGAACTGTGTGGCTGACTCCGTGAAGGCAAGGCTGTAAATGGCATAACCATGTTAAGTGCACACCTCGCTATTCACAATGGTGCATCATTGCGCCGAGTTAATTGGTACACTATTTGGTTATAGTGGGAAAAGGAGGAAGTTGACTAATTCTCCCTCGATGTCTGACTTCAGGCCAAAGGAAGACGATGTAAAGAAGCGAATAAATAAATCGTTTTCGCCCCTAACACCAACAGCGAATTGCTGTGAACTCAAGGGAGACATACCGATTGCGGAGTATTGTCCATAACTCGCCACCAAGACACGCCTCCATGAGGAAGTAGAGGTATTTGCGATCCTTGAATGTTCTGTACAGCCTAAAGGGTGTCATGCGACATCATGTGTTAAGACAAACAAGTGAGGCTTCACAACACCCTCATGGATGATCCGCTACTTTACTATCACAAAAATATTTTTTACGTATTTTCTCCTCGATTGCGGAATGATGAATGAAGTAAATGAAAACAGCAAAAGCATGCATTTTGTGACATTTGAATGGTACCGGACGATGAATTGGGAGTGGCAGGACATGAGGATGAAACGCTCATTCATCACGTGCTCCTCCTGCTTTGTCAAAACAACGTGATGCTTCTTCAACCTCTTCAAAGCAAACGTTCGTGAAGTGTCCCTCCCGAAGTAGACCTTTTTAGAGTTGGAGGCATTTGTTTAAAGGAGTGAAAAAGGAAACAAGATGTGATTACCGCTAGTCAAATGCGTAAAACTTAAACACTTAATACGCGCCTGTTCGTGCAAATTCTAAATCGAAGGACGTTTAAGGGACTCTCCTCCTTCAAATCCATTGTGTTTAATGCAGAAAGGTTACGAATACGTAGAAACTGTGGTACACGACGTCTCTACAACAGTCAATTCAACTGTGCGATGGAATCGAAGCTCCAAGAGTGTAATCGCTTTTACAAACAGGTGAAAATTCCTACTTCATCTAATATGTGATGCGATTCATTTTTATTTCTTTCTTTTAGCATCCCTTAACCGTAGCTGAGTAAGCAATGGAGATGGAAACTTGCCAATTCGACTCGTCCAAATCCACCTACGCCCAACGTAGCTACGACGCTGAGGTCCTGCACGCTCTTCCCTTCGATATCGAGATTCGTTGTCCACTTCTCACTGAAAAATGGTATGTTGAAAATGTTCATTGACTTAACTAAAACATTCTTTTAAACATGGGGAAACTGCCTCCCTCCACATGCTATAATTAAAGTAGCTGCGCAGCAGTTGTATTACTTTACCAAGCAAGTGTTGCTGAGTAGGCACAAGTTACCTCATTTGTGTAGAAAATGGAATAAAAAACAAGAAACGCATATTCTCATCACATGATGCCATTGTTCCTCGATAATGTACAACAAACCCTGCATCATCTTACACTTCCTGCTCCACCAAGTCTTCGTCGGAGTAGTGCCTTTCCAAGAAGCCCAATTCATCCACCAACAGTTTGTAAGATCTACAGCAAGTTGATGTAAGGGAAACAAGTTATTTCTGTCTCTAGGTGAGGACTCTAAGCCTCAGCTTCACCTTCGATGTGTGAGTCAGTAGTGGTTGCATTAAGAAGTAGGTAAAGGAGTGCCGACTGTTGTCAGTCCCTTCTGATTTCCAATGTCCTGCCACATTCACAGGTCGATGAGTGATCAAGTGTGTATGTTTAGCATAAAATGCATGCATATGAGTTTGAGCAATCTCATCACTTACTCCCTATCCAGCACTAGACAGTCGACGCCGTTCGGGTAGGCCGCAATTATGTTGGCAGTGCGTACGTCCTCGCTGAGAAAGAGACAAGCAGACATCAGCATTAAGACAACCCAGCGATGCAAAAATGCTGCACCTATTCGATAAAAGGATAAAGTCGCACAGCATGCTAGAATAGGTTGAAATGGGCCACCAAGAGGCAATTAAGTACTTAAAAGCTGCCTTCAATTGTGTCACATCCTGGGTGAGGGAATTGAGGAATGCGTAAAATGTAGTCCATTAGAGCGCTTGGATGAGGAAACAGTTAGGATATGAAAGGTGTGGAACGAAACCTTCGTCTGTTCAGGTGAAGATTACGCATTTAAAATAGAGAACAAGAATACTAAAGGCAAATAAAAAAAACTTTGAAATGCTCCCTCCAATCTTGGAAGACGTACTTTTCCAAAGCCTTCTCGCCAAACCACTCGCCTCGACTCATGAGGCGGATAAATGTCTCCTTCTCCTCCTCCTTCTTGTCCTCTCCCTTCGGGGAAGTAAGGGTAAATGGTGGTTCTCTTGAAAGTCGAGCACTTTGTGTCACCTCCACCTGGCCTGAGGCGATGATGTAGAAGGTGTCGCCCTTGGCTCCTTGACGAATCACGTACTCGCCCGGTTCGTAGTGCACTTCCTCCAGAATGTCCGCAAATTTGGCCAGTGTCTTCGACGTCAGCTGAGCAAATGTCGGAACGCTGAGTATGGGAAACCGGTAAACACAGTTTACAAGTGAATAAAGATTGGTTTGATCCACGAAACTTGTAATATTCGTTCTAGGAAATGATTTTACATTAATATTCTAGTCAAAATGCAAAAATAGTGTCGCTTATGATCCTATCTAATGTCCAAGATGTGACGCTAGCTTCCGGAGCACAAAAGCATCTTTTAACATGCTAAAAGTGCTTAAGATTGTTGTAAGGAAATGCACAGGACCATTTTATGCGCAAAAGTTCAGTTCTCCAAACATTTGATGGTGTATCTTCATGGCAAAGAGGAGTTTTGCTCCCTCCTGTGATCATCCAAAAGCCATCTTCCCTCTTTCTCCTCTTCTAGCCTATGCATTTTGTCTATGACCAATTCCGTCTACTCATCTCTCAAGTAGACACAAGGTAAACCTGGTCAGAACAATTTGACAGCATTTCGTACACCTTGATGACTTTCTCACAATCGTCATTGCTTTAAATTTCAAAAAAGACTTTATTCCAGCCTAACTTGTCATTTACTCCCTACAACAACAACAACAATCTCACGAATCCAAGTTCCTGTCCTCGGTAATCATGTAGGCAGAGGTTTTTTCTGTTCGTAGAACACTTGCTTACTACCGAACGAATGCATGAATGAACGTGACCGAAGAATGAAAGATGAGAGCACTGGCCTCTGGTAAATGAAATCGTGTTCCGCGGGTAAAAAGCATAAGCCTCATAGAGGGATCGGTGGATCTGGTGGTCCTCAGCGTCCCATCACTACACGGCCTGCCAGTTGTGGTGATCTCGTTCAGACAGAGTGATGTGCTTCCAAGGATGTGGTGTAAAAAGCATTTCATTGTTTTGCTTAATGGAGTCAACGGTTCAAGAGTTGGAAGTATTTACAAATGCTCGAATAACTCGCTCTGCAATTCCAGCAAGTAGTCTTCACAGTTGGCACCGCCAAGGCGAATGTTGTGTAAAGATGTCATAATAAAAGGTTGAGTTAGAGAGAGTGAAAAATTTGATTCATGGGCTACCTTTTGAGGAACTCCAAGTGGCGTTGGTGTTTTAGGATGCCGGTTTGCATCATGATGGCCTGGAATGCCCTCCGGTCGATGGCCCACAGTGCGCAAGGAGTGATAGCTGAACGGCAAAAAGGGGACACTATCATCATTCCTCTCGCATCCTCCAAAAATCACGCAACTGCTTGTCCATCGGTAAAAGCAAGGTAAGTACGGAAAGCATCGGCTTCTCTTCATGCCAGCAGTGTTGATAGATGGTAGAGGCTCACCTTTCACCGTAGCCGTTCGCATGCAGTTGTAGAGGATTGCCAGTTCACCGAATACCGTTGGGTAGGTGATTATGCGAAGTGGAGCTCCCTCTCGGCTAACTTCTATCACTCCTTCTACAAAAGGCAAAAGTAAAGAACAGTCGGTGAGTTCATTAAAATGGAGTCAATTTTGCTTGCTTCTCATACGTGAAGCATGAAGGACAGATAGGTGAACCCATTGGCCCCTTCCACCAAGCCAGCAATAGGTACAGACAAATCACAACCCTATTGAATAAAAGGGGCCTTTTTTACAATTTGCCCGACTTCCAGCCAGCTATAACGAAAAGGAAGGGTCACTTTGTTGAGGAAAAGTTTTTTTTTTTTAATTTAACTGCAAGTCAGTCACTGCCTTCGCCGTATGCCGTTTCCTTTTCCTTTAGCCGATTGCTTGTCTGCTTGCTTCGAATTCGGTGTTACCTTTACGACTGCGAGAGGATATTTGAAGGTGTGCCAACCTCATTATTCAGTGGAATTAGATCAAAAACTTGCCAAGAGGGGTGCTGAGATAGAGCCGTACCCCATGGCTCCGTGCAGGTTGATGTGTTGATGAATTTCGCGATTCTCCTAATGGTGTGAATAATTTCAATTTCAATGCCGCGACCACTAAGAGGAGGGAAGGGAGGACAGAAATAAGTTCTCCGATGGACTGTCTTGAGTGTTTTTCTCAATGAAAGTGCTGATAGGACAATAGAAATGCCTCAATCACCATCATAATCTCCAAAAATGCTGAGGGAAATCGGTAAGACACACGAATCCCCCACATTACTTTCTAACAACAAGAACAGAACACCAATAATTTGCATGACTTAGTGATTCTGAATGTCAAATGCCTGGTGGTGTGGCCTTTGTGCCATGTCGAGAGTCGAAATCTCTCCTTCGCACCGAAAATTCCAGTTTTTTTTCGAACGTTAAATGACTTTCTATAATCAGGGCAGTAGTCTGCCATCTTTTGCATACTCAGTAACTTCTCTTACGAATCTTGTAAGGCAGATTTGTGCATAGCGTTCATTAAATTTCCAAATTTTACAAAACTATGCAGCTTTCTAGTCATTGCTGTTGATACCTCCAAGTTGTTATTCCGCCTTAATAATTTTGTGTGTATAGGTGATTGGAGCACTTCAAAGCCTCAAATTAGTGGAAATGGAGTGATGCGTGTCGTCTCAGCCCACCTTATGTCTTTGCGACCCACACTACTGTTGCGGGTGGTAAGTAGTATTCACGAATGGTTTAAATGCAAAAAACGGCACATTAAACTCTCGATAGATATCCTTCCTAAGTGGGTAGTCATTCATTTGGAAATGTGTAGCCGGCAGAGGTAGTTAACAAGTAGAGGCTGGTGGCCACCTTAGTTTTAAAAGTACTTTTGCTTATAAGTGATATTAATGGTAGAATGCTCACACAATTACCCTCCCGGCGGTTAGACACGCATTCGAGGGCAGCGCACTAAGTAATGAGCACATTTTGTCTAGGCTCTGACAATCCTCTTTCTCTTTGGTCACAAATGACTTGCTGGGTTGGGAGGAGGAGGGGAGAGGTGTTAAAGTTTACTTTCTGACTCATTTAGTTGTAGCAACACATTTTAGTCAGCATGGTCAACTGACAAGCAGGTGTTTTGTCCAGCGCTTGCGAGTTGACTCCTTTTTGTGTAGCTTCGACTCATTTGTAATAGCTAATTGTGGTGGCAGGATTACAAGTGGTTGAAGAGTATACACATCCGTGTCTACTCGGCCATCTGGTTGGAAGCAAACAT
>UYWX01000585.1:0-10642 GCA_900622495.1 Hydatigera taeniaeformis
TTCTCCCCACTTCAGCGTCAACTCACTTTATGGCACATGCAACTTTGCATTACCTGCGTCACATTCAATCAACCAACCAACTACGCCAGCAGGAGGACTAGAAAGAGGAAATGAACAGTAGAGAGCACAGTAAAGGGTATCACAAGAAAGTAACGGCAATTTACGTGTCTCTACAGGTTGCAATGAAGTACTGCAATAAATCTTTGACTATCTGGTACAAGGTCAAAAATAAGTACCAAAAGTTCAATCACTGATGGTCCCTATCTCTTCCCCTCCCTCTTTGGATACTTTTAAAGAGAAAATTTGCAAAAAGCTTATCCGAGAGACTAGTAAATAAGCGCAGAAAAGGTAAGTCGGGCAAAATCTTTTGACAAAGCCAAATGTCACTCCTCATGCCCTCGGGTTAGAGCTTCGACTGACAATGATTAATGCGCTTCAAAGTTGTATCATGAAGACAAAAAAATGGCCTCGTTAAAATGAAAAAAATTAAGGAAAAAAAATACTTCGAGCTAGCGTCCTCACACCGTGTAGAAGTGATAATTGCGCTAAAGGGATCGACATCTCCCTTGACGGAACTTAAAAGCACGACAAGAGCCAATTGATTGGTAACGTTTGTGAAATTTTTAACTTTAAAGCAAAAGCTTTGCCAAAATATTTTTAATAAAAAATGTGAGAACAAAGTTCACTAATATCCAAGTCATGAGAATTGAGGAGATGGAAATCGCACGGGGAAGGATTACTCAAGGGATTTTTGAAAACTAAATGAACCGGTTAGATGTACATCACTGCTTACCGTTGAACCGTTTTATTAACACAAATCAGTGCCATAAGCCTGTTCAAAGGGGAAAAAGAGGTGATTCAGTCTTCTCAAAGTATGCGAAAGACTCAAAGTTTTCAAGATTATTGCACGCATTAATCCCATAAAACTATCACATGCAGAGAAGGCATTAAGAGTGAGAATGGCAAAATTAGCAGTTCGTACGCATCTACCGGAGGCTAAAATTAGCTGCCTCTTGGGGTGAATTTACACAAACAAATGCCTTTATAAGAGAGAAAATTAATCATCAGAAAAGAAAGCATCAAAGAGTTTATTTACTTTTTCTTTCTTAGAATAGGTTATGAAGGTGCTAATTGCGCCTGAGAAGTGACTATAAAGGAATAACTCAAAATATGCCGAGAGCACAAATGTTTCGACGGTTTTGTCCTTGAGTAGAGCGAACCGAGTTTGCATTACAACTACAAATTATGAAGAAGTGAAGATTCAAAAAATGGAGTGCATGAGTTCGGTGGAAAGCAAAACGTGCATTTAGCCCATCCATAGACGAGGTGGATGAACCGACAATAAAGTAGGAGATTAGAGATGGACGAACTAGAGGGTTGGATTTGTCTTTGCCCCTTCTTAACAACTCGAGAGCAATTAAATGGAATGGTCCAATGCATAAACTTTGAGTTTGCTAGTGTATGCGAGGCAGAATCATTACTGTGATACGGACAATGAAAAGAGCCCACCTCTCTACAAACCGTAGAAATCTGTCCCTCGTCCATGAGAGTCTCGGTGACCACCTCGGTTAGAGAGCCTCCATCTAGGTATTCCATGACAACCCAAAGTTCATCCGCCTCCACTAGATAGGAATCAAGGTAGTTGACCACGTTGACGTGTTTATTTCCCTTCATCACGAAGATTTCGTTCACGATCAACTCTTTTTTGGGCTGCAATTTTAAGTTCATCTGCTTGATGGCCACGCGTCGACCCGTGGCAATCTCAACACCCAGACTCACTATCCCCGTCGCGCTAAAATGTAACAGAGAAAAAGGATAAGTGTGTACAGGCAAACTCATAAAGAGACGGTTCCAAAAAGTTGTAAGAACCAATATTTAAACCAGAATTGGCAAACCTTAATGTTTGTCTTTTTTCGAGGAGAAGGGAAACTACAGGTTGCATGGATTAACACTAGTTGGGTTTTCGGCCAAACAGTCAAAGTACGGTAGATTTAGCTGAGAGAAAAAAAAACAAGCTCGGGTGCAATTTGCCTTTACACACAGTGGAACAAGGAGTGGCGTTGCTTAATTCGGGGCAGGCGAAGAGAAAATGGTCAACAAATTATGACATCTAAATTAAGCACGTGATTGAATACAGCAGAAGCTGCCAAGTTGCCAAAAAAAGTTCGGTCAGTGTTTGGATCCCCTCGCCGCAGTGGCACATGATGATCTGCAAGATGTGCGTGGGCGTTTCTAGTCATGTGGCCTAAAGCGCGGACGCCCAATCGGTCCTCTTGGACAACATACTGTGATGCTCTTCTTTGTCATTCACTCGCCTTCCCAACCCACTTAATCACGGTCTTAATTGAACGGGAAGGATGTAACTCGATTTAACTTACAGTACGAAGTAAAGTTAGGATGGTAGCATTTGAAGAGAAGGTTGAATCACCCAAAAAGGGGTAGAGCACAAAACTACACAAAAAGTGGATAGGAAATAAGCGGTACATTAAGGAACACGAGGAGAGATGGCGAAACATCTACACCGGATGAGTTCAACAAACGACAAGCCTCAAAGTTTTCCGATTCAACGCTATTAGAAGTGTTCAACATATTCAGTGATAACAACTGATTGACAGAAAGATTTGTTTGTTAATAAAAATAGTATTTGCATTCCAAAGCACACCGTGCCAATGATGATCCCGGACAATGGTACGGGTGTGATGAATAGTAGATGCTACCTACTGATAGTGAATTACCTCTGGCATTTATCCTTTTAGTACGGCATAATTCAAATGTAGTTAAAAACTCCCCATCACTCAGAAACATCATGAACCACTACAAAGTTCCACGTCGCTCTCTAGAACGGGGGAAAAGAGGGAGAGGAGGGGAAGGTGAAACACCAAACAGGTAAGACAATAGAGGTGAAGCACCTCACAAAGGTTAAATATGCAGTAAGCTTGTGGTCAAGTGGAAAAGAATCATCAAGTATAAAAAAACACGAAAAATTCACCTGTAGTAATTGCTTTTTTATCGCAAATCTACTTACCTGTGCTATATTCGTGATCAACATCCCACTGCGATTTATTTGCAGGTCAATGACCTGGTTTTATGGAAAGTTTATTGTGTGCTGTTATGTGGTTAAGGCAAGAGAGGGAAGTTGCCCACTGCCAAGAGAGGGGGCGCATTAACGCTTTTCACGTGGAAAAGGACCACTTTCTAGGTCCAAATGGTTGAAAGCCAAAACAGCAAAAATTATCTCAATAGTTTTTTTTTGTTTCAAAGTGCGAAGATGAAGGAAAGTTAAAAAGATGCATCAGGATTTAGCACCAGCTTTTGTGGGAGATACGACTACATGATGCATGAATGAGCAACTCCTTCACTTTTATGTGTAAGCCGGATAGGGGTAGTCTATGTGCGCCCAAAAAATACTTCCGTTTTGAAGTCAACTAATAGAGGCCAATCGTCCGTATTACCCAATTTTTTGCTGGTGTCGATCCTATGCCCTCACCTCATAAAATCGAAGAGGTCGTGTCAGTCTGCCTGTAATAAAGCCGTGTCAGGGATCGCCATTGATTCCCTTAACCACAAGGTGCAGGACGGGAGCGGAATCATCCGTTAAACCAATGATCTTTAACAATTCCAGGAGGTATTATTATCCCTGCAGACGGTGTATAAATTTGGCTACTTAGTGGAAGCATAATTATGCCTATAAAGCAACAAAATGTAGGGCGCCTCAGGTTCGCTCGAAGTAAAAATAGATTACAATCTACTTTTAAGGTAATTAAAAAGGTTTATTTTAGAAACGAATTCATTGACACAGACTCAACTGTTTTGTCGCTTCTGCAGCCATTCATTTACCTATGCAATCAGGCATCCAGCATATCCACTATGAGCAGAGTGTCAAGACTTCCTCTTTTTGATGCTATCACTTCTATAGAAGTAACCACAAGACGCACACAGAGAGAAAAGGAGAGAGGAAGAGAACGAAGCCAAACCATACAATCTGTTAGTCCACTGCAATGCCAGAATCTGCATTTCAGTGTGTGTGTTTTAGGTGTGCGATGAGGGAAGAAGCGCGCAAACCGCAAATAAGCGCACCGCTCACACGCTCATGTGAATACGTTTATTGGGATTATTGCTAAGTGAACAGATGAGCCGTGTATATGTTTGTGATGAGAGATACAAAGGCTACACATGAATACGCATAAGTGTACGAACATGGACAGACACGGACATTGGACATTAAGGCCCACAGATGTCAGCACTGACAAATTTGCGTGATCTGAAGATTGTAAAAGGAAAGAAAAGTCGCACAAGTTCGTAGAGGAAAGCAGGTGGGTTGCTTGGACTGTCATTTTCGTAAATTTAATCTTTGACATTATCAAGTTATTTGAGGTGCGAGGGAAGACACGCAAGTCGCAAGAGCATACAAACGTAGACCAGAAACCAACCCATTTTTCCGTCTGGGTAGAGTTCAGCAACCCTTAAGCCTTGATTGCATTACGAATGACAGTCCATTCAATAATTTATAAAAATAGACGCAACTAAGATACTACTCAATAAAACCTAGGAAGGGGATCGTTGAATTGTAAGATCCTATGACAACAGTAAATAGAACTTTTCAGTACAGCTGCTGTAATTTGGACAATATTAACGGCAAGAAGGTTGTGATCAAATGGTAAAAGTAACTTGAAATACTAAGGTATTCATAAGCTTTTCGCCCTGAATAGGGGTGAAAAGCGAAGACATAAATCAAAGAAGCCAAGGGGCCGCAAAGCAAAGGGGTTGGAATTGGGAAGGACACCTTGGCAAATCCCGAAAATAATAATGGATGGAGACAATGGACAAATGGATTGGTGTCCCTTTTTCAACGAAGTTGAATTAAGGGTCCTTTGGTTGGTTAGGAGGATGATTAAGTAACCAGTATCTTGGTGATCTGATGTGCCTTGAAGGTGTGCTTACAATGTTGGAAATCGTTAGCTGTCTTTTTTGATAAGGAAAAAAGAAAACAAGTTGTACCTGCTACTTTACCAACTGCAAAGTACAGCTCACAACCTCATTATAAAATCGAATTGTAGAAAGTGGGGGAGGATTTTATAAACACCACACAGTAGAGAGAAATAAGCCAAAATGATTTGAGGGGTAAACGAAGTTCCTGATTTACGCACCAAAATCTTCATATTTCAGACTTCAGAGAAAACTGGCAACTTGACTTAGAGAAAGCCCAAACAATGGCCTTACAAAATCACATCACATGTAGTACTTAAAATAGACCACCTTGGTTGTTTGAGGCGAACCTGGTACCGAACTTAACCTGCATACGAATAAAAAAAACGATAGAAAACATTGAAAGGGGATACCATCCTACCCCCAAGCAGCGAGGTGATATTCATATTTGGAAAAGTCCAAACGTAACTCGTAGCTGAAGAATAGACTGACATCGTGACAGTGGAGTGAAACAGTGGATGGTGAGCGTATAGCAAGCTAGAAAAGATGGCACACGAATGGAGAGACAAATGGTGAATGGGCATTGTAACAATAAAAACGGCAACGGATTTAGTTACGGTATTTATAACTTGGTGCAGTGAGCCAGTAGCGCGCCGTTGTTAGACAAAGATGAAATTTAAAAATGAAAATACGTTTCTACAGTGGGTGACAAGGCCGCAGGAGTAGGAGACACATCAACTTCCCCTACAATCTTGACAAGACAGGAATGCATGGATGGGTGCACTGTGACACCGAAAGCAGAGACAAAGGGCAGGACTTGAGGCAGCCACGCAAATAAGACTTGAAAAGGCTACACATGTGAAAATGGGTATCCCAAATGGACTGGTTGAATTTCCATCTACACTCTTTCGATCAAACCATAGACATGTGTCATCCGAGTTTCGCTGGGCTTTCTTGCCTTCATTGGGGTACGATAATTCATACTGTATACAGAGTATCTGAGTTGTTAACAAATGAAGAGATGCACACAGTCCGAGAGGAATGAAATTTGTCACAGTCCCGAGTTGTTGCATGCAAATTCTTCAAAAATTAAGGCTAATCAAGTTCGTAGTATAACAGCAGAACATTCAAAATGCCTCGGTTGGATTTTGCAATACTGACTAGTTACAATATGGGGAATCATGAAATGATCCTGTATTCGACAAAAGCATCTCGGTAACATGAAAGGCAGCTGGTCCAACTCACCCTTGTCCAATCTTCTCCAGCTTGCGATATTTATCTGTGGGACTGCCTTCACTAACCAGGAGTCTGAGGTGAGCATACACCTCTTCGTCGGTCATCTTAGACTTCATTTTGGCCAAAATGGCATTGTGGTCGCCTTCATGGTTATGAGGATGATGGTTCTTGTTATTACTATGATGACAATCCTGTTTGCCAGAAGTCAGGTCAACAGGAGCCGTTGCGACCTTGGTGGGAGGAGAGGATGGGGTGGGGAACTGGCCATCACTACCACCACTGCCGCAGCTGCCAGCTGCACTCACCGTTGTAGTGCACGGGATTGGACATTCAGAGGATCGTGTGGACTTCTGCGCGCTGGAGCAATTAGGAATATTTTGATGGTGCGGCTTGGGCGTTGCATCCGGAGCTTCAACGGGGATAGTATACTGAATATATAGAAAGTAGATTTGTCGGAAATTCGCTCCAATTCAGAAATCTGTTTGTTTTATCACTAAGGTAGCATAGGATCCATTTAAAACTATTCACCTCAAACCACGAAAGTCTTAATAACATCGGGCACACTTTGATGGCCAAGGCAGGAGAGTGGTCATGCCGGTTCTGTCAATAACACTTCAATGAAAATGAATCTTCAACGGTGTATCCCCAAGCCCCTTTGGAGGGGCTTTTAGATGGTGATGCACCACAAGGGCTCTTACTGTAATCTCCTTCGAACTGAATGTTTATGATGAGCATCTCACCCCAATTCTATTGACTAGATTGCATATCTAAATGGCGCCATTTATGTAAGATTGAATGTGCGAAAAATTATCGAGACCAACTTGACTTCCAACAACTCTCCTATTTTCATATTTTTCATAATGATCAAAATGAAAGGCATTAAAAAAACCGAAAACTAATGTCGCAGAGGACTGAAAATAACCCGGATAATTAACTGACAATTTTTATGATGTTACTAGGGCCAACTTGAGTGCTATCGCCTCTACGATGTCAACGTGAGATTCTAAGCGTCCCATCTGCAAGATAAAAATAAGCAGAATTAAAAACGCTTGTGACAAAATCTTGGCGTCAAGGTGTGAGCAAAATCCGTTTATGAAATGGGAGTTTTGACCACAGAAATCATTTCCTTAAAACTATTCTTAAACTAGAACAAGGTGGTTGAACAGCGTCCAAAGATCATCTCAAGTGTATCAGGAGAGGTGAGATTGGAATCATGAACAAACACGTGCTTTTGGAAGACTCTAAGGCTAAACTTAGCTAAAACAAAACACGCATTCAGTGCCATTACTGTATGATTCCATGCAAAGAACGCGTAAGAAGCTGGTTGTAAGGTCAAGAAGAACCTGTGGTCCCGCATAGTTCTTGCAGAATGCGATGGCTACATCCAGTTTCTTGCTTAGACTAGCAATAACCGATTTTAGTTATTTTTGTGAGCGTAGGTACAAACTCATGTGTGTTTACCTAAAGAGAATGACCCACGACTGGACGATTTCGACCAACCCAAAGGTCGGTTCAAGATCAAAACAACTCAATAAATTGGAAAATAAGTTGAAGCAGAATCAGAAGAACTGTAGTTTTGAGCAGGCTCAGATGCCAAAGCAGACATATGGACGAATCACAAGGCTTTAGACTCATATTTCCACCATTTTCTGCGATGGTTGATTTCGTTTGTTGGGTAGAAATGAAACAAAAAAACAATTAAATTGTTAATGCGCAAATTCTGGGAGCTCTTATGCTCAGAATTGGAAACTAGTAACTTTAGAGGTCAGCTTGACGATTGTGTCTTCAGATATCATTCCTTTTGGATTTACATCCCGTTGTGCCTCATAGTTGTGACTGTGATCTAGCAGATATACCAAGTGCCTTTTCAGTCAATCCAATGCAATTCTGGAGCCTCAAATGGATGATGGAAGTACTAATAAGGTACGCACACAAACAGATTTGTAAAAATGATGCATCTAGCACAAATATAGAAAGCATGGTAGTATCCTTTAAAGCTCTATACAATTCACGCCAAATAGTGGAATGGTTGAGGATTAGGAATTCGAAACGGAGTTGGATTTCTGCAAAATTGCTTAAATTCTCCCTTGATTAGGTATCAAAATTTAGTGTCACGCAGGTACTGAAGCCACGAATACTGCGCAGTTATAAAATTCACGTTCACAACTCTAGTTTTGTGTGACACAAAAAACGTAGAGACGCCCTCCTCACATTCCTGTCGGCTATCAAAGAACCCAAATGGGCGATTGGATGACATTGGAATGGCAGGATGGCAACGAGGAATGCATTCACATGAGCTGTCCTACGAAGTCACATTGAATCGTATTAATCGTTAAATGGCCCTATCTTTAGGCAGATATCCCGACAAACTATAGATACTACACAAAATGCTCTTTCCATAGAGTAATATAAGGTTAATAAATATCTGCAAATCAGTGCCCAAGAATCAGTTTGAATAGGTTTTGGTGGTCTAACATTCCTTGAATTTACAACAGCTATCTGCAGATTAATGTATCCTATCAGGACTTTGAAGGGAAGGTGAGGGCTACACGACTAACACATTTCAGCTCACAATGGATTTAGTTTGCTCGGGCCGAGAGGCGACAGGAGGGGGCCGTTGGATAGGGGGACTGCCACGCCGGGTGGCAGTGTTGGGGGCGGGTAGAGGTGCAGGAAAGCGGCGACGAGTGGTCTGAGGTGAAGGTGGTTGAAGGAGAAGGGGTAGTGGGGTTGTTGAGGGCGGAAGACGTAGTCGATTATTCGTACTGTTGCTGCTGCTGCTGCTGCTGCTGCCGCCACCACCACTACTACTACTTTCTGAGGACGTCGGTGGAAGTGCTGATGTGGAAGTGCCACCGCGACGTGGGAGAGTGGAGGCGTGTGGCACCTCGTCCTAAAACACATGGAAAAAGTTTAAATTGTGAGGGCACGAACACAATGCATAAGAACGAAAAAACGAAGTTGACGCCTGTCATTCGTTAGGCTGATAGCCCCTTCCCGTCTTAGAGCAAATGGGGCAGATCCCCAATCAACGACAAAATGGAGTTTCTTTCCATTCACAAATGTTAGACTCAACAATGCGCCCTGTTTCTAGTTACATCTTTGAAGTTCAGCTCAAATAAAAGTAATTTCCTGCTCAGACTATGTCTACGGATAGATTTAAATTTTTACCGAAACCTCTGCTACTTCTTATTTAACCTTCAATGCTCAATATGGATAGTTAAATTAATTCATAAACTAGGTCCAAGGGAAGAAAACAACTCCCTTTGAAAGCGAAATGAGTCACCAGCTTGAGAAAGAGCCTTCTACAAAAACGTACACGCACAAGCCCAGGATTAACTTTTGCCTCTTTCCTCAGTCCTAGCGCTTAAAGATTTTGCACACAAAATTGTACGGCGCCATGGTGTGGAGCTAGTGATTGTGAGAAGGTGGAAGCCTTGAGATGCAAAAAACTTACGATCTAGTAAATAAATCTTGCACAAAAAGCAGACGTTTAGAAGCGTGAAAAAACTCGATGTCTTTTTCTCGTAGTAATCTCTGAGGCTACAGGCCTGATAGACACAACGAGATGGAGTAATTTTTAGAGCGTAATTGCAGTCAATATGGGTAGAAGTAAAGGACCACTTACGTTTAGACAAAGGAACCAGACCAATCCAAACAATTTGATGCTAAGCATAAAGCCCCGATGGATTTCAGTCCCGATGCTTATGTAAGAACCACTCTGCCTCCCCAGTTTTCAAACTCGTCTTGTAGATGTCCAGACAGGGATAACCAAAGCTCTGCTCTTCCTCCTTCTCCTCCCTGTAATGCTCTACGTTTAACCTGGTTACTCTAAGTCTGGTATTTTTCCACTAGGGGACATCGCCTCCAATCGCTGTCAGCAGCCTTCAGCACTTCCGTGAATTGGAAATATATATTCTGCCTCAGAGGAAACTCAGTATGCCACGTATCTAATGCCTGTTCTCAAAGCTCCTCCATAACCTTTTTTGCAGAGGATGCCGTAATCAATACAAGTCATAAAATACGCCGAAGTTGACACCATTCGGATGTTTAAGTCTTTATTTAAGGGATCAAAAAACTCATCGACCTAATGAATTTGTTTACAGTCATTTTAACCGAGACAAGTGACGGTATACCGATGTAAAATCAAGACACTCATGTTAATATGTGAGGTCATGCCGACAGCGTGATAGTGGCAGACGCCACGACAGGTGACTAAAGGTAGTGAATGACAAGTCAATTCATCGAAAAATAAACCAATAACAGACTATTGGTCTTAAAGAGTAGAAAAGTTAATTAATAAAAACAGAAAATGAGAGACTCCGATGCGAAGAGGGATTTGAATTTCTCGTAGCCCTTCTCTGAGCGGTTCAATTAAGCAGAACGATGGGGAAGAACCGGACTTTTCTGCTGCCTCCGCTCAAGATTGCCTCAGGGAATACGGTGCGTGAGTAGGCGTTTTTATGGACCGAAATGAAAT
>UYWX01000586.1:0-10642 GCA_900622495.1 Hydatigera taeniaeformis
GTGCGTGAAGTGAAGGACAGAGAAGAGTGAAGCCAGTCTTCAAGCAGGTACTTGAGGTGTCGACCGAGTTGTAGAGGTCGAGTATGGCGCATATTGTGTGCATCTTTCATAGACCTCCTCCAAAGTACACTGCAATGGAGACTAATAGAATTCAAAACTCCGATTTTCGGATAGGAAAGCCAACCATCGTACGGTACTGTTTCGATCCGATGTGCGATGTGCAGCATACAGTGTCGCGCTTTATACGTCTCACACATTCAAAGTTAATTCAATAATGCAATACTGCAGCGATGAAATGTGGCAGAAAATGTTCAATGTTTTTATTTTTGCTTTATTCAAACAATAAAAGGCTTGAGGCACTTGCAATGCATAAAGCACAAAGGTTAAGCTGCCACTGCTTATTTCCATGCATTTTTACTGCTTTCTTTCTGGCCATAGAAGTAGACGCTTTGTGTCCATCGTCATCGACGATGCGGATTTGATGAGGCGCGCATGACCAGTTTAAATGCACATTATAAAGACTCACAAAGGTCGTTCTAGCAGTTCGTTGAATTACCTGCTCAAAAATGTAAGAAAACACGCGACTTACATGTAATCTGGATGAAAAGAAAGACAACCTAACTTCAAGGAAGCACCACCGTTAATACAAATGTTCGACCGACGGCGACTGATATGGAACGAACAAATCAGTTGTGTTGACAGCTGTAGCGACAACGTAGTGGTGGCCAATTAAGTCCTCACCAATGCGTTGACATCCAAAGAGACGATTATGTCACCGAGTGATTCGGTATGGAGAGCTCGAAGGTGTAACGATTTCCTCAATTTTGCTGTTTGAACCGCACCATCTCCAATTCGAGTCAACTTCAAAATCGTGGAACCGTATTATTGTTTGATTACACAACAATAAGGTTTCATTTATACATGAAATTAAAACACCACAGCGAGATTAATGCGAATATACAGGAAAGAAGGTGGAAACAATTGCAACTTCATCAACACGTGTGCAAAGAGAAAGGGAATGAGGAGAGTCAGTTAGCTTTTTTGGTGTCCCGAGAGCTGATGGGAGAGCGACTGATCGAAGGGAAATGTACAGCCCGCCAGTGAACTTCCTAACCAAAAATAAAGTGCGAAACGACTTTATGTGATGAGGTCGCTGAGCCAGCATAAGTCCTGCAAGTTTGCAATAATGCAATCATCAAAAGAAAAACCATTAACATCAGCATATTACAAGAAAAAAGATAAATAAGTCCTAAAAACTCACATATTCATCTTCTGTGGACCTTTCGGACATGACTTCTGAGTCCATGAGACCACTGCCGTTATCATACGCCTCTTCGGCTTCGGACTCTGTCTTTGAACGTTTGGCAAAGAGTAGACAAACCCACACAGTCAGAAAACTACTGATGACCTAAAACACAGTAGGCAATCCTTAGTGCACAGTGGGTGCATTTGCATGTTGGTATGAATGCCGAATGGGTAAAAAGTAAACTGACTAGCCAGATAAGCCAGTAAATGATGTAGCGAAGGATAGCCTTTTCGAACACCTCACTGCCCAATTTGTAGGCGACCAGTGTTTCGACGATCATTGTGGCCCTATAGACGGCAGCCCAATTATCCTGTTAGAAGGGCCATTACGCTTACGAAGTGGGGTGGACATTGGAACTCACGTAAAAATCCACATTTGAGAGCCGACGCGTGTCACTTGATCATCAGTGACGTAATGGTAGAATTGCCTGGAAGTGCAGGAGGGTGTGATAACCACAGTGGATGGATGGGTAGAAAAGCATACACATTTTCAAGTACTTTTGAAGAGTCTCACAACGGTTGCGGCTACTTAGAGGCGACTTCATTCCCCACACAAAACGCATCACAAAGAATACGCTTAAAATGCATCGACGTTAGCATAAGCGAAGCGTAAGTGACTGTAACTACTAAGCCATAGAGGAGTACAAACTGTTTGTTTTTATGCATACAATCTCGCAACACCTCAGAAAAGGGAGTGTTGAGAAATCAGCAATAGCATGGGCACAAAATGATGGGAAAGGCCCTTAAATTTTGGTAAATCTTGAGGTATGACTAGAATCAGCGAGATCTCAAAAGCCAAATTAACCAAGGAGGTGAAAAAATATTACTTTAGTGTAGCACCAAAATGCCAAAATCAAGATCATCCCATCAAGAAGGCATAAAGGTGCGAAATTTTGGTGCACTCAACTTTGCACCAAAACAATACTAGAGAAGAGCTAATAAAAATACTGGGGGCTGAACTAAGGTGAAGCATAAACGTTACGTTGCGTTACGAAGGGAAGTAAATAAACGCATAAAAACATTCCGATGGACGGTATATACTAGGCAATAAAAGGTTCTGAAAGGATCAGCACACATAGAGTCGATGAAATAATGGGAAGGGCGTGAGCTTTAAGAAATTAACTTAAAGATCACTAACAAAAATATGCACAATAATAGGATTGAATGGGGTCACCTGATTGCGGGGGCGGAGGAGAGAGTGATAATGGCGATTCGCACTTGGGTGAGAAAGTGTGAGGGCTTGACAATGAAAACGTGCTTTAGCCAGAAGATATTCAACTCCGCCATCTGCCAGAAGAATATGAGCACAGAAAGTTGAAGGACCCGCCTAAATGAGGAATTTCTGTCCAGCCAGTGCGTCGGAGTCCAGCTGAGAGTGGAAAAGTATGAGACGAGCGGTATTAAAGCGCCATTAAGAGTGCATTTTTAAGGCTACAAATAGTATCCCATTTAACATGAGTAAAGCGCCACCAATGGCAGTAACTCGGATAAAAGCACGTCCGCCCGAAGTGCATAAGATGGCAGATTTGAGAAAAAATCACCTCATGAAAGGAAAAGTGAGTATTTATTCTATGGCCTTGACGCCCACCAAAAATCAGCAATTTGCAATAAAAAGTTTCTGTGGCAGGAGGTTATTCAAACCTCATAAAGCATGTTTCAAACTTGAAATATTTTTCACTCTTACTTCATAAAATTCACCTTGAAGGGAGCCAATAATTAAAGAAACGTAGTGAAACTAAAATATTGTAATTGCTTAATACAAAAGAACAACTTGTGGTTGAAACAAGAGAAGAAGAAGGAATGGCGAAGAATGTAACAAGATGGACTGCTATAATTTACCCTAAGAAAAATACAATTCGTGGTTTCGATTTTCGTCAAAGTAAGACAGCACCTCTACTTACCCCATGATCATAGTCAACTAATACTTCGCCGCATTAAAGTTCTCCGCATTGGGTAGTTGGCAAAAGTTTGAGACACCAATTTTTTTTTATCAAGGATGACCCATATATGAAATATGAACTCCTGCACAGACTAGCCTTAACATTTACCAAAATCATATGTAACATTCAAATACACAGAAATTCATCGGAGATAATTACTGTTTCGAAAACGAATCCAAAAAATACAACAAAAGCCATACCTAACTGGAGTGAACTGAAGGACGGCCCGCTTGAGCTTGCCACGCTTGGAGGGAATGTCGCGAATAGACTCCCACTGATATGAGCGCGCATGAAACCACTGACAGAGAAGCATACCACAAAATATACCAAGACCATTGCAAAGCAATACGTCAAGGATAATGCTATCCCACCAACATTCCTGGAAGTTAGGCAGAATGTGCGAAAAGGCCACTTCTGTGATCTCCCAATTGATGGAGAGCGTCCACAGTATGAAGTAATGCCGCAATAAAATAGCCTTTATCACCCAACCGAAAAAGTGGCCAAAAGCAAACACATCAATATGACTCCAGATGCGCTCGAAGGTCACCTACACTAGGAATTAGAGATTAAGTATGCACAACACCTGGCTACAGTTGACTGCGTATTCCTTATCCAAAATGTCAGAATGGCGCATTCGTTCCAAGTTAGGGTCCAAGTAAAAGAGAATTTTCCGGGCATCTTCCAGGCGCAAGAAGAGAACAAAAACAAGGCTAAGAAGGTACAGAAGGCTTGCACCGAAAACAACCCTCCAAACCAGAGGATGGGGTCGTACAAAAGGACCTACAGTAAATTAAACCAATAATGATTAGAATTGAACTCAAAGAACATTCGAATGGGACAATATTCACCATTCGGCATGATCATTGTCGAGATTATCAAGAAAACGGTGGAGGACACAACCGCTCCATTAAAAAGGCAGTCGTTAAGGGGAAGATCTACTGGTCTATGAGTCCCGAAGTAGAATATTAGCACAAAGCAAACCGAGTGAACGCAAAATATGTCAGGCCGACGACGATAAGGCAAAGTACAGTGATAGAACGCGGCTGGTAAAACACATTTATTGAAATGTCTTGAACTGGTTGTTGCTCAATATTCTGTCTGAAATACTCCCTTTCGACTGCAGATTCCGAAAACAGTCTTCTTCTCGAGTTAGAGTATCGTCCACGCATCGCAAAAGACCGACCTTGAAGACGGAAAGGGATACTGGAGACCACAAAGATTTCGAAAGGGAGGTCGGGCAAATAGTGCAGAAAAACAAGTATTAAAGGCAAAATATGTTATGAGTTTATAAAATGCATTACTTTAACTCGTTTTGTAAAGACAAGTAAAAAATGTTAAAATTTAAAACAGTTTTTTTACTTAGTACGCTTTTAAATACCGGAAAACAATAGTGCGTTTTAAAATCTGATGATAATTGTTAATTTTCAAAAACTATTTGAATACACGTATTTCGAAGACGGCAGAAAAAATGTGTCCTCAGCGTGGCTCGAAGGCCAGCCCACGTGTACAGGGGCCAGAAAAAACCTAAAGTGACAGCCAAACGTCAGGTAGTCACAATTTTGAAGCATTACACTATTGCATGTTGCTTCACACTGTTTCAAATTAAAAAATTATATACTTTGTTTGGTTCCATTACCGGGAGATCCATCTTGCTCAATAAAGCAAATGAATATTTGATGCTCTGTCGGTGACCCTTGCCGACTATATCGTATTGTCTCTCAAAAATTAAGCAGCCTCTCGATACTTTCCACAAGGTAAAAGAAAGTCGTAAGTAGACTTGAACACATGTGTTGCAGAGTGAACAGTGACAATTCCTGAGCATAGCCATTACATCAACCTGCGCGTCCTAGGTCTAGGTTAGTTTTAAGTTAACGGCCAAGCATCAGGTGACCAGATAAACAAATTATTATAATTCTGCTTTTGAGAAACATTAAAGTGTGACAATACCGATTCCGTTTAATTACAAATACTTTCCTCTACAGATACGTCTGTAACGCTTTGTTTGTGTGACTACATGCAATTGGCGGTCTCTTTAGGATCTTCCTGGCCCTTGTGCACGTGGGCTGGCCTTCGGACCGTGCTCAGGCCCATTTGTCCTATCGTCTTTAGGATGCATGCATTCAACTGCACTTACTGACTTCTTATACTGGCCAGAAAGTCTTAAGGCGCGACACAACGTCCTTTCGCAAACTGAGTTATTCTTCTAAATGCACCGTAGAATCCCAAGACCTTCACATAGGTAATAGTTGGCATTAGACGGGACAGATAAAATGCACTCAGTATGAATATGATACATTGGTCTTTCAAGAGTAGCACAAACATCATGTGACTGTCAGTTAGTCATGTTTTCACAATTCAGTAAGGATATACAGTTGTTAATTTACATTTTAACTCTCATTTTAATTATTTTTGCTGTAGAAACCCGGCCTTTTTGTAGGGTATTAATGATACCGAGTACTAGACTTAAATGCAACTTCTTCGAAACTTCCCGTTTGCTACTATAATGTACGATGTAAAGCTTTGTTTAAGTGACATCTGGTGTGACTGGCTATAGCTTTTGGATTCATCTCGCCACTGTACGTGTGGGCTAGCTTTCGTGTCAAGCTAAGGTTGAGTCCATTACTTTCTCTTTCTTTAGTTTAAAGAGTGTGCTTGATTCAGAAAAGCTTTGTTCCTGTACATGTAACAGGATGCATCAACATATTACAAAGATATGGGCACTGCATAGCCCAAGTTGTAAGGGTCTAGCACAAATTTGGTGAGGGGTACCACTTTTAACCAAGGCCCTAATATTAGTTGTCAGTTAATCAAAGCCTTTAACAAACTACCAAACTCAATAACTGCTCTGAAATTCTGCTCGTAAAATTACACATTCTGGCATTTTACGATCCTTAAATTGCCATATTTTGGAGTCCTGAGACTTCATGCTTTATCAAAGGAGGCGTAAAGTTGGATTGAACACGTATTCTGAAGAAGGAAAAGGGATTTAGTCTGGGGTGCCCCGAAGACTACTCCAAGTGTTCAGAGGCCAGACGAATTCTGAGGTAACCGCCAAACATCTGGTAATCTCACTAGCTGTGTTGCACACAAAACTAGGACATGTAAAAAAAGTTAAGCAGGAAAACAATCTTCTGTAGAAAAGGTACTCACTAAGTCGTGCGGAGCACATGCCTTCCATGAGAACATGAAGAGATAGGACTTCGGTTATCTCGATGACGGGTTTACCCATCTTTATCTAAGCGTGATTTGGAGTCCTTAGTGAACAAGTTAGGTTAATTTAGACGCTAATCGTATATATGAAAGATTGCAAAAGTTTGTGACTAAAATACCTAAAGTTAATCGAAAATTCGATACAAAATGGTATGATTACGGTTAGCAGCATAGTTAGTCATTCCAATACGTAGTAATGATTCGGCAAAGCTTTGCCTCATGTTAATCATATTACATTTGCTGCTACGTCTTTTTCTTACTTGATGAAATTCCGTATGCCAAGGCATTTCCAAAAAGTTTTAACTTAACATTATATAACTGCTGGTTGCAGATGCAAACATAAAAAACTCGCTTAAAATCCCTAAAATTTTAATAATTACTAATTAGAAATTTGACTTTGCTAGTAACAATACTGAATCAGTTTGTTTGAATCGCTCATTATCCGACTGCGGGGCATTTTGGAGTTGGCATCTAGTCCTACTTATTGTCTGGTGTCGTTCTGTCAGCAGGTTGAGAAGCTCGAAGGTGGTTTATTCTGGTTGATAAGTCGGTGGTGTAATTGTCTGCGCGTGAGTGCATCTTGCGCACATTTGACTTGGAAGTTTTTTACTAAATGAATTTAGTTCTCTTTATTGCTCTCTTCAAATTCGGGCACTATAGAACTTTGGTTGTGTAGATCGCTATTTCGCTTGAGCGTCTGGTGTTTACGCTCTTAAAGATGCCTGGAACTGGATTATCGTTTTTTTGTGCGTGTAATTCGTTTGTGTGTTTTGACTTGCAGATCGCCTGAACGCTCATCGCCTCAACAGATTCCTCTCCTTTGTGTGATTTCATCCTACGCGAACGTTCGATATGAGTCTCGCTTCGCGGCATAGCGGAGCTACACAAGGTAGTAATCACACTAATGCTAACAATGCGTCGAAGCCCACTCATGGTAAATCAAATCGTATATGCGGTTCCTTCGCAAGTCTGATTTCTGGACGCTTAGCGTTACCTCGGCAGTTGGTTGTACAAGCTAGAAATGCTCTAGACAATACTCCTGTGTCGATACACCTCAGTTTCTCTGGCACAATTGGCCAGGGTACCTTTGGGCAGATTGAAAAAGCTACTCTTACCACTCCGCCCCCCTCAAAGTCTGTCGATGAAAAGTCCTCTTCATCGGTTACTGCTAATTCCTCCGACAGCACTGTTTTATCGGTTGCGGTGAAGCGAGTGCTACAGGATCCACGCTACAAAAATCGGGAGCTGAGTATCATGCAGAAGCTCAGCAGGCACCCGAACGTGGTAAAATTTTACTACTACTACTTTTCCACTTCGTCCTCTGCGTCACGCACTCGGTCAAGAAACTCGCAACAGCCCTGCGAAGGTGTGTGCACGGACATGCCACCAAACGCGGATATGGACGTGTATTTGCATTTAGTGCTCGAGTGCTTTCCGGGCAGTCTGTGTGAATTGGTCTACATGTACTTTCAACGCAACATGAGCATTCCGCCACTCACTGTCAAATTGTTCACTTATCAGATGCTCAAAGCTCTAGCCTATCTTCACAGTCACCAAATTTGCCATAGAGATCTTAAGTCCTCAAATCTGCTTGTTAATGAGCAGACCATGGTCCTGAAACTATGTGATTTCGGCAGTGCTAAGGAGATGGTTCCTGGGACAACTAACGTCTCCTACATCTCCTCTCGGTAAGCTCTTTCAAGTGTCAGTGGTCAGTGCTGTACGTTTTATTTATGCATTGCTCAGTCATTAGGGTTGTCGATTGACTTAGGAAATAGTAGTTGGCCTTAATAGAATATCTATTTGAATCCATCGATGATAGCATCCGTTAATTAATTGAATTACGCATTGCATTCCTATTGAATCTGTCGTGCCCTAACCGGGTAACATGCGATTTGACCTCGCGTAAGCACCTGCACACTAGACATTAACGAAGTGTGTGAGCTTGTTTGTGCGTTTTCGAAATTGCGGTGAACGGTCGTCATCCACGCGTCCTTTTTCAGGTAGGCTATGCAGTTGTTCTCCAGACTCAGTAATGCGTTTGGATGGTTTTGCTTTAATGGATTTGTTTCATCACCTCTTAGCTTCGTCTCCTAACCATTTCGCCACTGCTTTTAGCGTCCTGATTATTGCTGTTTTCTGAACAGCTTTGATCAGTTTATTAGCTTTCTAGCTAAATGCAAGCAGTGTGGTTTATCTCAATCATTTATTAGTAAGGCTCATGTTTTAATTCGAAGGCAGGATCTTATGAAATGTGGAGAAATCTTGTATTCCACAGCGCATTCCTAAGTTTTATAATTGTGGGGTTTTTTGTGCCTGTAGCTACTATCGAGCACCGGAGCTTTTGTTCGGAGCGCAGATGTATACCTGTGCTATCGATACGTGGGGTGCAGGGTGTGTGTTGGCGGAAATGTTGCGTCATCAATGTCTCTTCACTGGCGCCGATTCAGTGGACCAGCTGGTAAAGGTGATTCGAGTACTGGGTACGCCAACGGCAGAAGACATTGCTAGCATGAACCCTATGTACGAGTCTTATAACTTCCCTGACGTGCAGTCTTGCCCGGTGAAGCTTTTCTTCCCACGTCACACACCGGCTGATCTGCTCGCACTCATGTCCAAGATGCTTGTTTATAACCCCAACAATAGGCTACCACCCCGACAAGGTCTCCTTGACCGCGCATTCGATGAAATTCGAGACCTAAGGGCATCTGGAGGTAAGTTGCCCAATGGCAACCCTCTACCACCTCACCTTTTTGACTCCGATCCGCCCGATTTCTCGCAATCCGCTGCTGGTGACAAAATTTCCACCTCCGTCGCCGCCTCATCTGCTCAATCCAAGGATTCCAGCAGCAAGCACTCTAGTAAGTGATAGCACCTGAGGATTTGTAATTGTTTTAACTGGCACCTATTCTAGCTTAGTAATGAGAAGGTAGCTGAGTAGGAATCTACTACACAACCGGTGGCTGCTCACGGAGCTGAAGTATTGTGCGGCACCTCGTAAAATTCGGCACTTAGAATGATGAAGTTTTTGCATTGGTATAAGGGGTTGGCGGAAGTTTGCTCAGCCTATCGCTCCTCTTTTAACCACATCTAAACTTCTCGTAATTTTCTTGGCGGTAGCTGAAACTGAATATTGGATATTTTTTGTTAGATAAGTCGTTCATGATGAATTAATGTGAATTCAAACAAACGGTCATTTATTTTACACTTGTTACTGTAGACGGTGTTTTCCTTCCAGAGGTGTGCTTAGCACTGGTCCAGAGGTGCGTATTTTGGCAATTCGCATTTAGTGGCTGTGGTGGACGGCGTTTGGTTACCACTACACTGGAGAAGTGGGCTTTATAGTGACCTAGTGTTGCATGGTGGTCCCTAATTCGCATTACTGATTCTGAGTCGTCGTCGGGGCTATATTTTGACTTTCCGTTTTATCACTGACTCCTGATCAGTTAAATTTAACTGCCTCCAATCATTATGTTGTTGTAAATCACTAAGGTTGGGAGTTTTCACCGTCAGCATTGCCTCATGCCTCTCGAAGTGCTCTCCATCGTACTTCATGTAAGAACTTTTGGTTCTTTCGCTACCCATGGAGGGGCTGTTGGCAATACTTTCTTTTGATCTTCGCAGCCAAATTTGTTTTCGTAAATAATTAATTTCATTACTTTTGGCTTATAGTGCGGGTATGTGAAGGTCTGCGATAATGGAGTAAACAGCAATCATGGTATAGAGCGCTAAGATGGGGGATGCTCATCGTTTGTGGTTCCTCACTACATTGCTAATTTGCATTATTAGTAGGGATATGGACTTTTCCCTGATTCTTATTTCTAGGTGATGTTAAAATTCGGAGCAACGAGGCTCCCGGAAACAGCAACAATGATGGGCATCTGGAGTCTTCCAATGAGGTGGAATCAGGTAACGCGGGGGCTGATTCATTGAAGTCAACGGAGGAGGCTAAGCAATCTTCAGAGAATCCAACTGGCAACATCTCCTGATAGCCTTTCTTGGCGCTCTTGTTCGCTCTGTCTCTCCGTTGGGAAACAAAAAGAGGAAAACAAATGATTGGACATCCCTCTGCCCTCCCACTTCACCACTCGCACGCACACAGACACACTGAAGCACCGTAAATTGTTTGAGCGTAGAATCACTATTT
The DNA here is from genome assembly GCA_900622495.1 of Hydatigera taeniaeformis. Taxonomy (NCBI): domain Eukaryota; kingdom Metazoa; phylum Platyhelminthes; class Cestoda; order Cyclophyllidea; family Taeniidae; genus Hydatigera; species Hydatigera taeniaeformis. The sequence continues at coordinate 10,603 of UYWX01000586.1, forward strand.
CTCCTCCTCCTCCTCCTCCTCCTCCTCCTCCTCCTCCTCC
>UYWX01000587.1:0-10617 GCA_900622495.1 Hydatigera taeniaeformis
TGATCAAGGCAGTACACATATTTAACACAATTTGGGAGGATTTGGGACCATTCAACTGAGCGATTTTGAGTTTATTAAACTCTCTTTGGTAGATTTACCACTGGTTCTGCAGACATCTGTAATTATTTCTCGTTTCGTTGGTATATTTTTATCGCCTAGCACCTGTGATAAATCCAATTTGTATGAAAAGGCTTCTCGATTTGCAACATGAAATTTCACCAGTCTTTCTGTTGATCGGAGGCGTTTGGGAATAAAGGGGTACGACAGAGGGTCTCATATGAAGCGGGTTGCCTTTAGCTCTCGGTTTTGATCAAAACACCGATCAGTTGATCCACCTCCACCAGATGAACTGGCCCCCACTGCGGTCCCGTTTTACCCATGAAAAGGTCTCAAGGCAGCATATTTCCTTACTATGGATATTTCCGCCATATGAAGGTAGAGATATTAAATTTAAGGAAACTGGCATTTGGAGCTTATAAAAAGGTTTGTGTAGCTGATAAATATTTGATCCGAGGCATCCGCCACCTTAACGCAATGGTATAGTGAGATACAATTTGGATTGGAGGGTAATAGGTTCAAGGTTTCCAAGTTGAATTTTGTTAGATTCTTGTATGAAGATTTGAAACGTTGGAAATGGTCACAGCACTGAAAGTTCCCTTATCTACTTATTGCACAAGTTCATCCATCCTTCATCCTCCTTAATCTATTAGCCGAAATTCCGGCCTAGTTGAGCAATACCTCATTGAACAAGTACTGATTTACCGCGATTATTAAACTGAAGGGATGGGTGTAGCATCTTGAGACTTTTCATTTAGTATTCAGAAGGAGAAGGAAGGAGTGGGGCCTAAGCATGACCTCAGGCCAACCCACCCGGCAGAAGCAGGACGACCATCAAAGAGACCGCCATTCATACAGGCAATCGACTAAACGAGGTACTACAATGGAGAGAAGAGATGAAGGATCGACTTTAATTTTAATACATCGGAAACCGTTTTTGTTCCTTAATGCGATTTTCAAGGCATGATCCGACAAGGGGAACAAACTTTAATTTGCTGCCACCTCAACTCAGTGTTCTAAAGCGTCCGAAATTTTTTACCCTTTTGCAACGTAGATCTCATTGCGATAGTAAGCCATGTCTATACAAAAAGTTGGCAGCGGTTGTACCTACGGAAATGCAGAGGCCTGGATGGTCTTCGTGCTGCTAGAGATGGAACGTCAATTCGGAAGTTAAGGCATACTTTTCGCACTGCTATATTTTACATATGTTGAAATTGATGGTTTGTACTTGACCAAAGCCCAAAATATGATTTTCTGCTGCCACGATCCTTCTTCCAAGGGACAAGTTAAATAAAATGCCAAACAAGCACAACCTCTTATTTACTACTAGGAATCAGAATGAGTTAGCTTTAACCCTCCTTTCATTGTTGCAGCCAACCTTTAGGAGCATCGTTAAGTCGTGAATTTCGTATTCAATGGTCGAAAACCCTAAGTAATTGGTTATCTCGGAATCCTTCCAAATTGTTGCTTTTTGGTTCTTCTACCTGGCTTCTTAGCTTTGCAGGTCGAATAATAAAAGACCAGAAAGGCGACCGTATATCATTGAAACTGTAACGGGAATGTGATGAAGATGACAAGGCAATAAAAAGTGTCGCTACTTCCCAAAAAATGCACTCAAGGGCTTAAATTGAACGCCCCTCCAAAGCAACGGACCGTTTAATATTGTAAGAAATGTCATCGTTCGCTAAAGTTAATAAATGGAAGGTCTAGCCAATAGCATCTCGTCTAACAAGAAAACCAGAATTCGAACAAATTAACCAGGGAAATAAACGTTACCCATGCACTTGTCTTGTAGCAAGGGGAATAAAATGAAATGAATGAGATCGTGTTGTAGGTGAACGAGTTTTGCCCACCTGCGTCTTCGCGATCACCTTCTTGATCGACTGTTTCGCGTCGCGGATGCCTCGGCCTCACGGGAACTTTCCACCACTTACGCCTATCCCTTCCCTCAAGATGATGCACTGCAGTGTCATCATCAATCTCTGCAGTTATAACTCGCACTTTCTGTATCACACCACTGTTTTGGCATTCCAAATATACGAAGCACTGAGAATGTTTGATCGGTTAACGTCTTTTTAACTTTAACGAATTTTCAAGGCAAGTGTTTTAGGAATAAAAACTTAAGATTGTACCATTTTCCCTGCAATCATTTGACCGGAAGAGAAATGTCTAAATGTCAGACCAAATTGCCTCCCTCAGAACATTTGAGATTCGGTGCAATCATTCAAAATAAGCTGACTTGACTTGACTTTGTCGGATCAAGCAAAATCGAACTTTTTGCCCAAGACGTCACTTCGGTGCCTACACTGCAATCGAAACCGAGTCCAAAATGAATTTTTCTCATTTTACCATAACTTGAGCCGTCTGCGCTGGCAGTTTTGGGAAAAAAACATTTTGTTTTGCTTTTTCCAAAAATGGACCTATTCGCCAAGAGACTAGCTCATGGAGGACCTGGTATGCATGTCCTTGTTTGACGATGCAACACTTTTTTTGTGAAAACCATACGTTTTTTGTCCCGCATGCACTCGCATCGCAGAAATATTAATGTTTTATGCTAAATTATAGCAGGTCGTATTTGAAGGCTCTAGTTGTTGTGAGGCCACCTAAATTAAGAACATGCAGGATTGATAAATCTTTTTAATTGCTATATACTGACCGCGGTAAGTCTTGTGGTAAAATAGCAGTCCTAGACCTTACCTTTGTGAACTGACACCTTCATGAAAGCTCTTATTTCCGTTTATTTTGTAGATATGAAATTAGTATCGAATAAAGACAGGCAGATAGGTAGGTGGTACACGTTACAATCGTTCTGGTAGACCTGGAAACTGCAGGTCTCCTTTGCATACACGCATATCAATTCTACGTCAAAAGGAATCTGATCAACGCTTAGGCACAATGAGGGAGGTTTGAGCTGGCTGATGCTTGCTTGTGGCAGGGGGAGTTTGATGGCACCTTCCTAGAGAACCACCACTGAGCTGTTCGGATCTTTCCCTGTGTGCACCATCTCCAGGGGGTTCGAAGGGGGCTGTAATGTAGCATAAAAAGTGGAGACTCTTAAACCCTTCAAAAAAATTTATTTTAACAAATTAAAACTCTCCCTTATGCGTTACATTCATTATTCTGTTCTAAAGGCTGAAAGTACTAATTGTAAAACTATTTTAAATTGTACATCCATTTTACTTTTTAACTATTCAAAAAGTACATTTTAACCTTATTTATTAGTTAATGTGCATTTGTACAAAACGAATTTTACTGGTAGTAGTGTAGAATGCATTAGGAGCAGTCTTCACAAAGCAATACCAAATCACTGCACCGGTTTGAAAGGTCTGCGTAAGTTCGCAAGGGCGTGAGGAAACGAGGTCCGGTTCATGCATTTACACTGCGCTATCTACTAATTTACTCAACTACTTTAGAGGCAGTCATCACGGAGATGAGGCATAGGACCTTAAGTATGAACTTTGTCATCAATTTTTCAAATTGATGGACAAAATGTGGAAGTTATTCGATGAAGGAAAAATCGATGTGTAGTTCAAAATGAAGGCAATATCACTTGCGTGGGCATACTAGTCATGGTGTGGAGAGTGTGCATAAACAGTAGAGCATCATGACTTCTCTTGCCCTCTGAGAAGCCTCGATGGGTTGAACCAGCAAGGCAAAACTGTGGATGGTTCAAGTGAGTAATTTTTGCAAACAGATGATTGGAATGGATGTTATTCAACGGACATAGAGCATGAAATCTGGTCACCGGAACTTAAAGCATTCAATACGTAGCTCAAAACCACCTCCTTAAAGGAGACGACAAGGCTAAGACTGAGTGTGTAAGTCAAGGCTAATAAAATGGTCGCTGGTAAAGGAAGAATGTACGTCAAAACGGTCTGTGTAGCTGTCAATAATTTGCATTTTGTAATTCCATGGAACGGACAGATTAGATTAGGGGTATTTTTGATAGATCACTTTTTTCAAGCCGAGGCCATCATCAAAAAATCGCCATTTGCTTGCAAGATCGAGCACATTGGTAGGGGTGGATGTCGTCGCAGTGATACATTTTCCCCAATGTTTCTTGCAAGAAGACAATATTAGGTTCAGTCACAGCAAAACAGAATTTGGGTGCATAACAAAAGTAATTTTCAACCATCTGAATGCACTTTGAAGCAACAAGCTTTATTATAGCGAATTTGTAAATATAAAAAATGGTGCCTGTGTTGCATTGAACATTTAAAAGTATTCATTACGAATAATGCATTGAAGATGTTGTCGGTCCAGTGTTTCATTAATCAAAATGCAAATCCTCTGAGAGATTCGAGTTTTTAAGGCGCATTTTGCACTCGCGAATTATCTACATTCCTCACTGCCTTGGTCTTGTCATTGCGTAGAAGCTAGTCCTTTCTATGAATGAATATGCTGCATAGAAGGGAAAGTGCCTTTCAAAGCAACTTCTTTCACCACTTAACCCACAGGAATGGCAAGTAACACGATGCATATAAAAGGAACCGTTTTGCATCTATTTTCTGCCGTCTGAGTGGGATAAGAGGGACATCATCTATAAAAGGCCTCATAAGAAGTGTTACATCGACCAGACGTTTTGCAGGCAAATACAAACCATTTTATTTCCAGCACAAAAGACTTCTTTCAAGATGTCTGCATATGGTCGGGTTCAAACGAGGTGTAATGTTGCAGCAGTGGTAAGTTCAACCATAAATTCCAAATTTTAAAAGGCATTAGGCAACCAGGGTGCATTTGCTAATTGCACTAGCATCCACCATTTAGAAATAAAAAAATAATTACTGATGCTTGAAAGTCTGGTGTGAGACGAACCATCGCAATCGCGGGGGTTCTAGCAGAGAACCAAACTGCTACATTTGCATTTACTGGAGTCTTTCAAAGCATGATTTCTGCAATGGTCAGTCTTTTTTGAAATCCATTTTATGCAAATTACCAGTCATTTCATTCTAGGTCCATGCAAGGCACCCCACGACCTGCTCATGATTTCATCTCCCAACTCAACCGACCTTTATTGTCCTTTTCGCGTGTCCATCTATTTGCAATACATATTCGAGAAAGTTAACGACATCCGTCAGGCATAAAAGTCTCTAAGATTGCGAGGGAACACTGTGACTCATGTTTCACCGAATTAAAGTTAACATTTACAATGGGAAATATGCAATTGAAGTTTCAGTGATTCTTTAGCTTGCAGCAAGTATTGGTTGAATAGGTGCATAAGTAGTTGCATACAGTTCGTTTCCTTCCTGACTTCCACAACGCTGTGGCACTAATGTAGCAAGCAATGTAGCAAAGATGAGGCAGATTATTTATGCTGACTGGTGGAATACTAAAAACCCTCTAAACAGTTTCAGAGACATCATAAGGCATGTTATTATCGTGTTTCAGACAGCTAGCAATCCATTAAATAACTTCAAAAATACTACCCACTGGGCTGACATAGAACCTCCGTTCGCTGGAAGTTCGCACAATGGTAAGTTGGCTGCCATTTTCGCTACGTGCCTTTCTCTCAGGTAGGAGGAGCTGTTGTTTGTCTGGCGGCATCAGCTGCATGTGGCAGTAGGAGTTTCTGCGTGTCAATCCATGCATACCGTTGACAGACGCCGCCTTCCCCGGGAGACCTTCGAAGGATCGACAAAAGCAAATGGCTTCGGAAGTTCGTTTCCTCCTTCTTCGGCGTTTAATTTTTGTTTTCCCTTCGGCATACGCGTCAAAACCCCTACCATTACTACTGTTTCCTTCCACACTTTCATTATCACCTATGTCTCCGCAATTGTCCTCATCACTATCGTCCGCATTTTTGTTGTGAGGATCGACTTCGTTGATCTGGAGGATGGGAGTTGTGGGAAGAGGAGGCTGGGAGCTATCTGTGGATTGGGTTCCACCCTCTTCTGATAGCGTTAAAACGCGTTGACATGGTAGGCTGAAGCGGATAGAGGCGGATTCGGACTCGTCAGTGTCAAAGGCCGCGTTGGTCACCTGATTATGCTTCTGGTAAAGTTGGTTTGCGAGACCTCGGCGAGAAAGGTGGATGTTAAGCTTGTTCAATGGACCAAGGGTTTGTCGACGGCGGCTGTTTAATGGTGCGAATCCAAGACTAAAAGCATTTAAAAAATCGAATATTAGGAGGAGTCAGATTTTTCGCATTAGGCATTATTCGTGATTTGTTTGCAACAAAACCTCACGTTGCGTTAAGCGTTGGTTGAATTAGGGCTTTAACCAAGTAGGATGCCTGCAAGTTTGGCAGAACTTATTTTATCATACAATAATACCATTAGGTGCTTTAATCGATGCACGCAATTTAGGTTATTTATCCCAAAAACACAAGAGTCAAAGGCATTAGTTATTATTTGTGTGTTTAAATAACTTGAAAAGATGTGTGTTTAATTATACCTTTTGGATAAACAATTGATATATGGTGTCAGCCATCAGGTTTTGTTGCCATTTATACCTCGGTAATTATAGACATTAATAGACGTTAAACGCCAATCTAAACTTCCCAATGTATGCTACAAATCCTCGAAAAAGGTGATTTTTTACTGTCTCAAGCTCAGAGCAAATCGTATTCACTTCAATTTTAACTTTTCGTTGGTCAAAAACTCAAAGGGAACTAATGGAGGAATTTTAATGATGATGAGATAATCCAGTTTTTTAAATGCTCTGACCCTAAAAAGCTGATTTACAGAACTTTGGGTAGAAACGAACCGAGATGGAGGTAAATGGATGTATTTGAGTTTTTAAGCTTCTTAGAGTTTCTAAACTCTGCGACGGCACTTGTAAATGCAGATTTTTTGGAGACGACGCGTGGGCGGATACGCAATACTGGTTAAGACAATGCAAGTTAGTGTTTGACCATCCTTAAAAATTGTCAAGTTTGCTCCATTGAGTTGTAAGAATCAATGGAGTGAGTGCGAAATGATCTGTAGCAGCGGAGAGCCTTCTGATTCAAAGCGTTAAGTTAAATGGAAGGTGAGCACTCAGGGTCATTTTTAGACAATTTTGGGCCTTATGTGTATTCAGCTGAACATTAAGCGCTAACACATGCTCGTTGGATGGTGCGGCACCTTAAATCACCACCATTTTACCATATGGGTACATCAGCTTATCAACTCCTACTTCTCTCTTGCCTCTCCCCTCTAATTTACATTGCATATGGGCAAACAATTCCGTACTTTATTCAACTAGCACTGATGTTTTAGGTAAACGGAAATGTTCCTCATTTGCAGTGATTAATGCAATACTTCCTTGTTGAATGCTTCAAAAATATGACAAAATCGTTTCGTACTACTCGACCTCGCCTAAAACTTCCCCAAGTACAGTAGAACTGTTATAAGAGGTAAAACACATTCCCTCGGTGTATAGAATTGTGGAGAAGCAACATTTTACTTTGCATCGGACACAGAAGATCGTTGCTTCCTTGCTGTGCCAACTACAGGAATGGGACTCAAACTGTGCATTAGCTAATTTATATTCCTCCAAGAATTTCTCTCTCATGATTCATTTTACGACTAAGTTAGTAAACACATCAATTACAAGTAGACTCTTCAAATTGTCGATCATCAATAAGCCCTACACCTTCTCTACTGTAACTTTAACATTCTACAACCTCGAGCAAGCATAAAAGAATTGGCTCTAGATGGTAAGATAGCCATCAAGTGGAGCAGATCGTCCACCGTAAAAGGTTTCTCTTAACTTAAAGCGTCGACTTTCGTTTCAATCCATCCAATCAGCCACTGCCGCCCGAATGCTTTTGCGGCTGTTTTAATTCGAAGTTAATCAAAATTTTTACATTTAAAACTTTTGCCTACTAGAGTGGTGCACAACTTTAAAAAGCTTTTTAAAGTAAATCAATCTAGCTTTTTCCCAGACATTCTTCGACAATTGAAATTAAGAACTTGCATCATTTGATAAAACAAAGCTTATGTTCTCCAATCCATCTTGTTTTAGGTATAATCAAAACGCAGAGTGCGCCCACGCTTACTCTAAGCTTTTCCCCCTTTCCTTCCGTCCTTCAAAGGAAACCCGCTTGCGATAGGCACCGCCGAAAAGATCTTTGAGGAGGCTTCTTTGGGGTCGCTCCGGTCCGCTATTCTTGCGTCTCGGTGAGAAGCCATGCTGGTGGTAAATGGCCGCCTCGCTCTCCTCAATTGCGTTGCTAAGTTGATGCAACAGTACGTTGCGGACCAGATTTTCGGCCTGGCTGCGCATCATTAATTCCTTCCGATTTGAAGTGGGGAGGGAATTTAGGCTGCCCGGGCTGGAAGCGGCATCTTCGTGAGTGAGCGATGTCAGCATCCCCTTGCAGCTATTCAAGGAGTCATAAGCACCAGAGGAGCAGGTGTCGCCTGCGGCTAAGGATGATTGTGAGACCTAAAATGTGATATAAAATTGTTTACAGGGCGTGCCGTTGTGATTACTTAACTGAGCAATATCATGATAATTTTAGGAACTCTTCGTATTGAGCATTTATTTTATGAAAATTCATCCATATTCAAGTCTCATTTTTAATGGCCATCCAGCTGTCACCTATATTTCACAAATGTCCAAGCAAACGATCATGCGATCAAGAATAGCTAAACTTTTGGTACCTTAAGGCTTTTTGAAACACTAAAAATCCAAACTGAAGTCGTGAAGAATTCATTCACCCGAATTGCGCCATTTTACTTGACACAATTCTTCCCTTTGGACCCATTAGAATTTGCCTTCAGTCGAAGTAACTCCTGAACTGAACAATCGTTAAACTGTTTCCATTGATGTCGATTGAGGAACTCGGTTATCTCGCAATAGCAACGACTGAAGCCAAAGAGGTGGATGCCTCTCAACATTGCATTGCATTTTTAGCCTCGCATCTTTCAACTAAGTAATCAGAAGCTCTAGACCAGCAAAAGGGATTTTAATCAAGCAGCTAAATACAAACCAGAAAACGCATTTAAGCGTTAAGGAACGGGTAAGTTAATCCAACTACATTCCTACTCACATCGCGTACATGGGAGCAAAATCAAGGGCGAAAAACACTGCTGTTAATCCTTCAATGACGAGTATTAAAAAAAATGCACTAAAACCACTATTGCAATTAACTGAGTATTTATGTTCTTTAGAAGGCGATAAAAGGTTAAGCGACAAGATGCGACACGTCCACCTTAGCCGTGTATTTTGGGCTTCTCTGAGGTCGCAATTCTTGCAGATACTTGCACCAAATATTTTCACAACAATTTTCAAGGTATTTAACATTCACTACCACCTAACTTTTTTGCAATTTTTTTCTTGCATCTTCAAACAGAATGAGCCTTGGTTGTCGCATTGAAATATTTTCAAAGTTTTTTTGTCGTCATGATAAATGTAGTCTCTCAGTCATTGTTTCGACGCACAGATGGGAAATGAATGACCCCAGTGGGGAATGAGCCATGACGTGGGTTTGGCAAATGACACAAATTCCGGCTAAATCTCGTTTTATCTACAAAAACCGATTTTAAGAGAAGTATAAAAAGGTGTCTAAACATTGGTACTTTCGTGAAAGACAGCAATTCTGCTGCTGTAAATGGCACTAAGATTTAAAAACGAGAATGGAAAGAATATGTTTATCTACTTAGGGAGAGTGGACTATACTCTGCCTTACTGAGTGGTCACCTTTACAAAGTATAATGTTGACACACCTGATTGGCATTGTGCGAAGGGAGGCTGTTGGCAGTGAACCGAGTTATGGACTCCTTCTGGACAAACGGAGCCCCAACAAGTCCGCCCATAAAACCAGTCGTCAAGGCGGCAATTGATTTCAAGGCATTTTGGGTTTGCTCCTTCGAATGATACACAACTGGAGGCGCAGGCAATTTTGCTTAAAGCAAATTTGTTTTAAGTAAAATAATGATCTTTCACAATTGACCTACAACGAGGTTTGCAGTCCCTGATGGATTCGTCTGAGCAACCAAGATTTCTGGCCAACTCTTCCAGATTTGTGATATGTTTCTACGAGTTTCAAAAGGTAAAAAGAGAATACAAGTATTTGATGCATTACAGTCAATTAATTTAACTTCGTTTTAAATAATACCACTAGTATAAATATGGGATAATGCCTTCGTCCGAGTTTGGTAACATTGAAGTTTTGCTGACCTCACCTGAAACAATTCTTTATTTCTTTGAAGAGTATCAACTTTTCGTTCTTGAAGGCGTCGCGCACGCTTCTGCAAAATCACACGAAATTCGCAGCGTTGTCTCTCGTACATTAACATGGCTAAAATTCAAAGCATTCCTTCTTTTTGCAGCGACCCTTTGAAAATTCGTTTCGACAAGCTGGTTTTACAACTTCAAAATTTTCAGCTTCTACCACTCAAAGGTGTTTTTGTGAAAAACCGTACAAACAGGAATTTGTTTCCTCATTCAAACACGCAAAGGTCAATGCTAACCCGCTGATTTTAATGCTCAGGACACTTTTAGTACCTTCCTATTTTAATATGCCTTCATTAGGCAGTCCAGCATGACATTGTATTGCGCAGGAGGTGTAGAAAGTTGGTTTTTTGGTGTCGTACATATAAATTGTTTCCTCATTAGTGCATTTTTCCTACC
>UYWX01000588.1:0-10614 GCA_900622495.1 Hydatigera taeniaeformis
CAATGCTTTCTACTTTCGAACGAGAAGTCTTGCATCCCATCTTCTTTCGAGTATAATAGTAAAGCGGCTGCATTGCCAAACACGAAACATTATTCAATGCACAGTTCCTCAATTTTTACGGTGCCCAACTAAGCAACCCATTATAAAATGATAACGCTTCTTGGCTTATTGGCACATATTAAAGGACCAAGAAGTGGGCTATGTCGATCGGAAGAAATTGGGAATCGAAAGAATCAAGGTAATGATAATACATCTCTGCACATCTTCTGGAAGTGAAAAAAGTTTAGTCAGGGAATGGAAATTGGGAACTTGTCATGCATTTAAACTAGACAGTGTTTTGATTCTTCTTTCGCCTTTATACTTCAACTTAATAAAGTTGAGCTCTATTTGCGAAATTTTGTGAGAGATAGCGTTGTAGCCCTTACACTGTGAGCCGTGTTTCATGAATTTTGTCGCGGAATGAAACTAAATGCTCAATACTCCTTAGGCTTTACACCGATTGTATCATAAGGGTCTTAACGGACATCCACAGTCAGCCACTCTCCAGCTAATTGTCGTACTCCTGTTGGCTAACATTTTGGAAGCTCAAAACACTGTCCCACTTCCCTTCCACGTTTCGTCAAAGTTGCTCACATAAATGGACACAAATTTTAATCGTGCAGCATAGCTACCCATATGAAGTGGATGGATTTAACTGATTGAGAAATCGGTATGGGGAAACTGGAATGGTAGAGCCTCAACTAAGATGTCGTTGTTGCTTTCGAGAGGAGCGGTGTATCAGAAGACTTGGGACAATTGCCTCCGCAGGACAGTTTACGAATTGGTTCCTCTGCATTCATTGTGTCACAATGCGTATTCATCGTATTTTCGATTTGAGGAGCGTTAGTGCCAGTACTAGTCTTGCAGTTACCCTCGTGGCGTCCATGACTTCCGTGTTTACTGGCGCTATGCATGGGACTGTTCTGTGAGTGGTTCATGTAGGGGCAATATTGGGGCAGACTTTGGCTGTCCACATGACTATTTACTAGTCTTAGTAGACAGGGGTGACTCCTGACGTGGTTTAGACGACCAGACATTGCACCACTGCTGACAGTCATCTGTTGAGATCTGGGTAAATCGAATTGTGCGAGTGAGTATCTTATGAAATATGCAAGGCCCCTGTCCAACTATTTTTACCTAGATTAAAACGACGGTGGCTAGAGGGCAAAATCCAATGTATTAGTTCCTGTAATTCTCAAACATCGTCACGAGGCTATCAGCAGTTTCGAATCCTCATTTATTCGTTTTGGCAGTCGTAAAATACCCTTCCACACACACACACACACACACACACGAACACATTGAACTAAATGTGGGAGAAACTCCATTTATAGGCATTCCTCTGAGCATTTTTTGACGGTAAAACTGTTTTTTACCGTAATATTCAGCCATGTAATTTTATGCATGCACAAAGAGCAACAGATAGTTAAACTGTTAAAATAGTGACCAAGATGACCCCTCGTGAGATCATTTATCTATTGACCGGTCTTATAACTAGATATTAGATTTATAAAATCCTGAATATGAATTTAACGAACGCAATTACAGTTAAATCGAAATGTGTGCAATGCTTCTTCAGTGTTTTGCTTTGGAAGTCGAGGGCTTGCTGTGTGTCACATCAAAAGCAAACGCTAACTTACTCGACATGGACAAAAAAATCCGCGAATGATATGTAGATTTCATTCTTGGGGGTGGCAATTATCTCCAGATTTCTTGTGGACAAGCTCAAGCCGCCCGTCAGAGGTGAGACAAAGAGGGAATTAAACTGCTCCCCATGCATCCATGAGAGGCTTACGTCACCGTTCAAACGTTGCTCGATTCGGGCATCACCCAGGTAAACTATAAAACAGCTGAGCATCTTACTGGAACTGTCAATGTATGAGCTTACTCGTGAGACCGCTGGCATCTTTCTGAATTACTGAAGAGTTAACTAGGTCTAAGAGTTTCGGTTCCTCATTTACTTTATCCAATCCGGATTTCCTCAGAATGTCTGGAGTACGGTCACGATCAAAGAAATCCATCGATACTGGTCTGCATTGAGCCCAGTGGTGCATGGTCAGTCGATAGTACTCGTTCTCATTCTTTACAAAACTGGGCTTTTCAGTCCGCAGTAATATCTGTCGCTCCTTATCAAATGTGATTGAGAGCTTTTCGTGATGAATATTAATTAGCCCGCGACAGTTGAAATGATACACGTATCCATATTGGCAATTTTCACTAAGTGCTAACGCAGAGTTATTGCGATAGTTGATCAAACGATAAGCCGTTCCTGACCTTTCAAGAACGACATATGCCGATAGTCTCAAGTGAATGACGGATTCTTTGGACAAGTACAGCTGTGGGTTCGATAGTGCTGCTAAACTGAAATCGCCCTCACAAGGCACCTGTTCCAGTACTTTTGAACAGTATTGCCACTCTGGAGATGGATACATGGGGAATGCTGTCTCCGAGTTCATGGCGCTCTGAAAGGTCATCTTATTTACAGCTACTCTATTCGCATCACCACACATAGAGCTGCCTGTTAAATCGTAGCCATATGGAAGGTAAGTTGGCATAATTTTTGAGCTATTAAGAAATGGAAAATTGTCAAGTGGATCTAGATTGTACATCAAATCTTCCTCAGTAAACTGCCTGGTGGATGCACACAGTCGTGCGTAGCAGAGTTCACAATTACACATTATCTCTGATAGTGGATGCACATCTTCTTCGTGGGTATTGCTTGAATTCGAAAATGCACGAGTTGTCATTTCTCGAGGCTAAATCCAAGATTATGATAATCGTTCCACATATGCAGCTCACCACGTATGACACGCCTCGTGTCAAGTGAATGCAGCATTACGATTGATCAATTGCGCTGGTGGTCGGTTTAAACAACCGATCGATAGACCTCCTCTTCCCACCCACCACAGGCTGCGAAAATGCAGGCAGCGCCAGCATCCCTCACGATCCTTCAGCGCGCAAGCTTCCCAGTCAGTTTTGCACAAAATTGGCTCCATTTTAGTACATTCTCATCAACTTCAGCACTAGATGCATTTCGATCATTCGAGCAACGCTATGCAAATAGGTTGGAATCAGGGACAACGGACAGGTAAACTTGAAAATAAGACCTCCAAAGGTCACTTTAGATTGCAAAGATGTCAATATTGTCACCGAATTGCAAGATTATTGTCAAGAATGCAGGTAAGACGCCTAAAAGGACTCTTAATAGAGTATCTACCGTTATTTACAGGTCCTGTTAACTTCCGCTTATCAGAATACAAGACCGCTGCTTTCGAATTGAAGTGTACAGAAGAAGAAGCATTTCAACACAGAAATACACCATGTATTCTAGCAGAGGCTATAATATTTTGCCGCGAAGCACTAGTGCAAAGGGAAGTGAAGATGTGCTTTCATTACTGACGTTGAGGAAAGTAATTCAAGTGAAATAATTGTTCAACATAAAGATTTGAGTTGAGAATGGTGGATGGATGAAAGTTACACGGACGTCTCCGGGGCAGCCGCTGACAGAGGAACCGCAGGTAAATCTAGCATATTTCGCACCAAATTCTCCAGGTGGAAGTGAAAATTTGGGACACAGCTATAATCTAGAGTGAAATGGGGTTGAGCGAATTTTACAGTTCGGAAATTCAAGAGTAAATTTGAGATGGTTAAATGATTGCTCTCGATTTTGGCTCAATAGTCGCCCCATTATTTTGACATCAAAATCCTTTTGGGCAGACTTAGGGATTAGAAATACCACCGAACTGCGACACGTCGAGGTCGATGACCCCTGCCACAAAAATGTATTCATTTTGAGGGCCTGTTGATGCAACAATCCAGAGTAGAAGCGAATCATGAAAATTTTCGAATCGTACGATTTGCATGAATAAATGTTCTGAAGGTAGCCAAGTAAACTCCTACTCAGTTCAAAAAAACAGGATCAACAGATCGAAATTAGCGAGGTTGACTTTAGGTGCACATTGATACAAAAAATCCCCACAAGAGTTGCTTTGCACTGCAGTGGAGTAGCTTAATTTCGCAATCAGAATTGTGCAACTTGAAGGATGTTAGAACGGATATTTTGCTTGGTTCTGCAAGCGCTTACCTGGAAATACGTTGACATCTATAATAGCCAAGTGATGTTTACGCTCCGCGCTGGAAGGGATCACAAAATCGACGCCCATGAGTTTGAGACGTAAGCGCACTCGAAGGGAGTCAATGACTCGCTTCATTAAGGACTTGTCAATGCCTAAATCCTCAATGCTTGGGACATCGTGAGTCTAAATGCAAAATGATACTAAGCGAACGATGTAATCCCATACCTTTCGTAAAGACTGCAAATACCGATGGGCTTAGAAATGACAAAGAAATTGCGTTTGCAGCTTTAAACTTACGTTGTTAAGTACAGAATGCGAATTCTCTTTAGAAACATCTCGAGAGTTAAAAAAGATTGGTTCATATTCTAAAAGCCACATGAGAACATTGCAAATCAACAGTACCTTTGGACAGATTTTTAATGGACGGTCTTGTAACGAGATGAAGGAAGTCACCAATGACGTATGCCTTTAACAGGATCCCATTGTGGTTTTCAAAACTCTGTACCACAGAGTGACATTTAATCAGGCTCAAATCACTCTGTTTGAAGAGTATCACCATCTACGAGAACGGTACCATGTTGGGAAAAAATGCATACTTTATGTGCCGCTGTCTTTCCATGTGACGCAAGAGGCTTACAAACTAAAATTTTGGTAAAGTCACATGCAAAACTTGACGAGTAGGAACAATAGAGCAATTAAACACAAAAGTCGGTCTTAGTCCTGCTAAAAGGCGCAAATTATATGTAGTAGCACCAACCCAGGCACAATGCTTTTGAGTAAGACAAGTGAAAATGTGTGAATTAGATACTCGGTTAGCATCTCACCAGCTGGAAAATTCACGTTAGCGTCTTGAAGAGAACGAATGTCAAGATCCCGATTACCGACGCACAAGCAAAAAGACGGCACCACAACAATGTCGTCTATAAATGACCGAACATTACGATAGTAAAGCAAAAGGCTGGTAAGAGATAGTACGCAGAAGATTAAGTTATTCAAACCCTGAGCACTGAAGAAGTATCCTTTCAATTCGGGCAATACTTGCCTAGATTGAAAGTTCTAGCAGCATGAGAAACACTTATAAGTTGCGAATAACGATTAGAGACTAATGCAATGGCATCCAATTGATCTAGAAACCTAACAGACGTATTTGACTGGGCATATTTCTAAAAAGATACAGTAAAGAAAGGCAAACTTGAAAATCATAATATTTCTCTTCATCTCCATCCAAGAGGTAAGAACTTTTGTGGATTACAAGGTCAAAAGGACCTTGACATTCAAAAGGCTCTTTTTCTGTTATCTGCACAACAGTTGTTAATTTGCGGATAAATACCCTCAAGTATTGAATAGACCCATCAAATCTGCATGAACAACTTTGTGAGAAATTCCCTTGCCTATTCACTTGCAGTAAATGACGGAAGCCAAGTCTCTCAAATTTCCTGTCATCGACAAAAATTCCCACCCGTTTTGGCATATCAAAAGGGCGCGTAATTCTGAGTTGCTCACAAGAGCTCGGTCAGATCGAAATAGGGATGTGTGGTTTAAATAAATTGTTAATTAAGCCTGGGAAAAATTATAGTAAAAAGCATTCTATTTAACATTTTCCTAATCTAAAAACGAAAAAGGCAATATTTTAGGCAGAGCACATAATCTAAGAGAATAAGTAGGGACTAGTCTCTGGCTTTGCCCGAAGGCCAACCCACTGATACCATGGTAAACGCTAGGCATGCAGATGGTCACGGATTTACTGCCTCGCTTATGCGGCTGCCTGATTTCGGGTGGTTACTTTTAGAATTCGTCTGATTCTTGTACGCGTTGGTTGACCTTTGAGCTATGCTCAGATCTAACACTTATGTCCACCCTAGAATACATCCATTCGACTCAAACCACTACTTGTCCAACCTGTGAGAATTTTCAGAACGCCATATATGTCTCTGGTATTGTTAAATTATATATGCTATTGTGTTCACAATGCCCTTACTGGGGAGAGGTGGTTGGTTAATTTTCACTCGAATCATGTACTTGAAAAACGCAGTGACGTACATGCGTGGTAGTGCCGAGTCGTCATCTGATCTCCATCTATGCTCCTTTATACCTGTAATAGATTCTAATAAGCCCTCTTATGAAATAAAAGGTTCAGATGCCTGAGGGGAAGCTAAGAGTGTAATGCTTTGTTTATGTAACTACCTGAGGTTCAGTGATCACTTTAGGAGTTGTTTGGCCCTTGTACTTGTGGGCTGGCCTTCAGGCCATGTTCAGACCCATTTTCTCTGTCCTCTTCGGAATAAATGTGTCCAGCCTCACTGCCTTCCTCCACCATATACGAAGTCTTAAGACACTATAAAGAGGTCCTACAGTTGCAGTTGTAGGGTCCCAAGATTTTCTATTTGACAATATAAAGCAATGAGTTAGGCTGAATGCATGTGTTCTAGGAGACTAACGGATTGAGATTTGGCTCGATCCAAAGACCAATTCCCGCGTACGATGGCAAGGAGCTTATCATAGTCACCGCTAGACAGTAGATGGTTGCACAAACAAAGTCCTACAAGAGTACGTACGACGAGGTGTCTTTTAATAATCATCGAATCGTTCTCACGCCCTTTTTTCATTTTTGTCCTTGAGCTGACCAATGATGTAAATAAATAATTGCTATAACATAACTTTAATGTGAATCACACCAGCACTTACCATTCTTAATTCTTACAATTTAAGACTCTTGTGCAGTTATTTATGAAGCCTTTAATTGAAATATACTTCTACACTCCCACTTATAATCCTCTAGTCGTCTTTATTTGATGCCAGCTTATCACGTTATTATCCTAGAACTAAGAAGAGTCAGTTGTTTGTATGCTCAACCATTTTGTGTATCTTCAAAAAGTCGTTGAACCAATAAGCAGTCGGAGATGCTGTGGAGGTGTTTCAGACGATGATTTTCCTGACTCGGTCTTGCTTGCGTTGCCTTTGACAGCTTACGATTGAATTGCTGAGAAAGATCCCATTCAAAGTCTACGAAACTTGCTTCGTAATGGAACCGCCATATTTATGTGATAATTTTAATCGGAGGCAGTTTGTAGCATTGTCACTTATCTTCATGTTTGTTGCTCTTCTGTCTTTGCGTCTTGACGATTTTATCTGCTGGCACTATTGGGTAGTGTTTTGTCCGCTGTGGCTTTGGGAGTTCGTTGTATTTGGTGGTTTTCTTCTTGAAATTTTTGCATTTTGTCGGAGTCAGCATTGCTACGTTGAAACGCAATCGCATTTTAAAAGTGCGTTCTTTGACGCATTCTTCCATACTAATCTTTTATTTTTTGAAGTGTTGGCTTGCAACAGGCTGGAGAACGCCCATCATAGCTGGGTTTCTGCCTGTATTCCATTGATTATACTGGGAATTTTTGGTTTGTTTGTAAGTTGTTGGGCCATCAAAAATGACTTTGACGGGGATCTTCACTTCATTGTCTTCTCGCACGTTTTATTTTTCATTCTTGTTGCACTTAGATTGGAGAATTTTATTAACTGGAGCTGGAGAATCGTATTTTTACCTAGCTGGCTTGCGTTTGCATTCTTTTTCATCCTTGATTTTACCGAATTCGTCTTATCCATCTTCCGCTTTGCCTGTATAACCAGGTTTCCTGATTACCGACAACAATCCCTTTGCATCAGTGTTGGTTATTCCATTTCCCTTCTGCTAATTACCGCATCAGGTGTATTGTTGGCTCTCAAGCTGGACGATGATTTGCGTCTTCCCTGTATAATTATTGCTGCCCCTCTCATGTCAGCCTTGACAGTCTTTATGAGTCTCTGCTTCTCAGCTCGTCCCCATTTCCAGTGGCGTCGATGCTTCCGGATTCTTTACCGACATATCATTGAAATGTGCTATCCGTTACAAGAATATGGCAATATTTCTTATAAACTAAGTAGTCTCCATCAGTCCTCAATGTATGACCAGTGAGTCCGACGTGTTTTTTGCCATATTTTTGAGTTCAGTTGCTATTTGTTCTGTTTTTCTCGCTATTAACGTTACTTTATCTGGACTGCCCTTGAAAATTGTAGTTTCTTTTATGGGCTCCCAGTATATATTCATTATCTGTATTTTTTTGGTTTCTGTCATCATTTTCTGGGGCAGACAGGGCTCACATTACATGTATGGACTAGTTTTGAATTCCCACATTTGCTGCCAAAAAGTTGACAATTTAGAAAATTGTTGAATTATATCATGCGCTATTTCCAATAAAGCTTTCAGTAGCTTTCTTCATCATTTACGGATGTTATGCTCTTTGGTTTGGCACGGTTGAAATGGTCGATTTTTCAAAAATTAATCAGGCCTCCTACCTTATTAAAAACGGTGTAGTTAATTGGTTGTAATGAACTTTTCCTATGCTTACTTCAGCGCTACTCGAGGCGAAAATCAACAATCCCCACCTCGGAGTTCTGATTTCCATCTGACGATAACTGATGCTTCCCCATTGGGGTTTGAGAGTCCCAAGTCTCCCTCTAAGTCGGTTTTCGTTGATATACAAGAGGCGAGCTGGCCGCCGGAGGCTCGGCTGTTACATGCGCCCCAAGGGGGAAAGGCCCAAACTTCGTTTGTGGTGGCGAGCGCACATCGTCCCGCTTCCGCTCGACTAGATATGCCGGATTAGCCGCACGACAAGTCTTGCGTTGTTAACGCCAAGGATTCTATTTTGATTATTTACCACGAGGGTTACTCTCCTAAATTTATCTGCGTTTACACAAAACCAGACACTCCCCCATTTCGCCACTTACCTGTAGTTGACCATGTGGAATTTATGACTTTGAATAATATATGCATATGAGACTCATTTTTAAACTTTTCGTTCTCTATCGTTATTTGGTAATTTCAAGGGATTGCAACTTCATTTCTTTCCATCCTTATGCTTTCGAAATCATTGCGAGTTTTCTCAATTGAATTTGTTAGGACTTCAATTTTCACATCCATTTTCGATCTTATCATGGTAATCACGTGGAGGGTTTTGGTTAACTCTCTATTCCACGGTGGGTGCTTACATGATTGGAGTGCTTTTGAGAAGTCACAGAAAAGCGCTTTGTACAGAAGGCGCATTTAATGTCTCTAAAGAATAAGACTTCTAGTCTAGGCTACAATGCTCATTGAACTACTCCTCGAATTGCTTGTCCAAGCGTCACAGACCCGTAAGTTGGCTGTGACTACTGATCAAAGGAGGTGGGTGTGAAGCTTGTATAAGTGCTAAAGGATGCGTGATCCATCCTTAACGATTCCTTTCGAACTGTAAGATTCGCACCAAAGGAGCACTACTCTTGCATTCTGGCCAAGTCAACACTCGGCACATTCAATCCCCAAATCGAATCCACTTTATCTCAGGAGGTATACTTTGCCGTCGCATCGATTTACTCTGCAATTGTTGCGTTCTTCGTCACACTACCAAACATCAAAAGCTTAACGTACAAAGTGGAATTCAAAGTTATGAGCCATGCGTCTGAACTATTAGGGTGCTTTGTCCTTCTTAAGGAGGTGCGTAGAATTTTGACATTCCATCAGTGTCAGTTCGTAAAAATTCCTACCTGATTGTTGAAGCATGTGAGGTAGTGCGCCACTGCTTTTCTAAAGTTTCTATGCTTTTTGTACTTTTTTTATTTTCACGCCATGACCTTTGTCAAACTGTTTTTGCTTGGTCACACCAAGAGCTGCTATTCACCATATAGTAGCATCTCATTCTCTTTCAATAAGCCCTTAGCAAAGCTATTTTCACCTTCAAAGCAGCATTTAAGAACTTTTTCACGAAACTATAGGTAGAGCAACATTGTAATTCAAAGGAAGCCTCTTTCAAGGTGTAAACAATGATGTGTCTTACCCGTTTAACGGTCATATGCCAATAACTTTCCCCGTTCATGCCGGAGCTTTCTCGCCTTCACTTGTTTTGACGATGTGTGGGCTTTGCAGGATGGATTCACCTATACTAAGCTACTGATAGCGAGAATTGACATCAATGGGTAAGGAAACAGCATCGGCGTCACCTTAACTGAAGCAATTTGTCAAACAACAAACTTCCACTCTTCCTTCACTACGGCTATGCCGAGTGCAAGAAGCATGATGGCTTCAAGACATCTTTATTGCCTTGCGACAACAGGGACAATAGCATGGTCGATTGGGCTTGTTATGTGACCTTAACAGGATTGAAGTTGCCTGTTACGTTGAATCAAAATTTGGGAAGACTACATCAGTAAATAATAGATCACGGATAAAATTATCTGATTCTTCGAGTTTAATCGGACGAGTTCCTCCCACATTCCATTTGATCACCTTGCCCTTTCCGATGATTTGGGCACAACGATACCCTCGATTGTTATCTTCAATGTTCTATTTTAAGACCTTCTTGCCTCTACGCTTCCATGGGAAACAGTAAGCTAAACGTTGCGGTAGTTGGCTCCAGACATTTTTATTTAACAAACTGGTTCTCAATCTAAAATACCTACAATGAGGCAGGAAGGTGCTAAATTTTTTCTT
>UYWX01000589.1:0-10568 GCA_900622495.1 Hydatigera taeniaeformis
GCTTCTACATTCAAGTTATTTATCCGGGTGAAACACTTTTTCTAGTACGCTCTTGTGGTCTCTTAATCAAAATCACAAACTTCTTGCACCATAGTTTGTGAGACTGCCAGAGTATTCAAGCCTCCCATCTCCTATTGCCTGTTACGGCCACTCGGGCATTCTTAACTCCCAGACTTGAAGCAAAACTAGCCGTCTATTTGAGAGTGTTTTGTTGGCTTCCTTCCTCAGACGCGGCACAATTGCTCCCACAACACTACCAGCATCGACAGCGAAAAGTGCAGATAAGTATATGCATGCCGTGGCCCCTTTCCTGTGGGATGAAGCGGTTTCAGAAGTTTGTGCTATTTGCGGATTCACTTTTCGACATTGGCAGCCCAACATTAATCTCCACATAACTTTTGTCAGTCTAGGGCACGCAAACATGTGCATACATTTGAACACATTCGCTGGTCTTATAATTATTCGTCAGTGTGTGTAACACCAGTTAGTTATTGCAACCAATTGGCTAGGAAAATCGGAAAAGAAGCAATGCAACAGACACCTAAAGACTACCGATTTAAACGTCGCATAAATCACGACAAATCAAGTTATCTACGGTACGTTTGATGCACTAAGGGTGCTGGAAAAGTTATTGATACTAATCTTTACCTCGACCATACAAAAAGGGGTGCTAATCAACTCTTCAGTGTTCTCCACGTCTTGGGATTTGTAATGCTTTTATTGCTGAGTTAACTCTTTCCGGTAACTTCTATGTGATAGAAAAGTTTGCGCTTTTACGTTCCGAATTTGTTCCAAAGAAGAATTTAAGTCTGTATTTCTGCCTAGGCCTGGCCTTGGAAGCAGAATACGTGATTTAAATGTGTGTTGTGGCTTGCAAAATCGTGATAACTGATTACAGCACGTATTAGGCCTGCTTGTGCTTGGATGTTTCGCGTTTTCCATTCTCTCTACGCATACGTCATGTATTCACCTATCTACTTATTCTGTACCTGTATATTGTGTTCAAAATGGGGAAGGTGGCGCTGAGTTAGCTGGCCCAATTAATTGCTCTCATATTGCAGTGGCTGCTCCAATTTTAAGCGTATATATTTGTAGTTCAAAAGGTCTGCCCGCTTGCCCACCCACCTACCCGTCCGCCCATCTATCGTATATACATGCAGCCTCATGTGCAGCATTTTGGGAAATGGGCGGCAGAAATCAAACGGAGTCTTATTTCCCGTTCCCATGGATCTATTCGCATGCATGCGTACACACTCGTCCACGTCCACTCAATTGTAGATCGTAGGGTTCTTGGGTACTGGCCTAAACAATAGTCTATACGATGCTTTTTAGGTGGAAGAGAACGAATGCGCTCGACGACCCTGTCTCAATGGTGGGGTGTGTATGGCCTTCTTTGACTCCTATGCTTGTCGCTGTCCTGTTGACTTTTCTGGACGCCACTGTGAACGCTCTCTCGCCTTTTCACCCTGCTCAAACCAAGTATGCCTTTCTCTTCACTCTGCATTCTTCTATGTGTATGCATGTGAAAACTGGCCAAGTGGTTAGTCACATTGGCTTCCATGCGTGCACGCTCACTAGTTCTGCAGGTACCAGAGCCGTGGTCACGTTGTTGTTCATTGTCAAGCCAGTAGTAGTGCCTGTTCAAACTCGAGTAGTGAATATTAATGTGTCAATCTTGGTATTAGCGTCTCATTTAAACAGCGTTTAATCACTTTTGATTAGTTACACATTTCTGCCTACTTCAAGAATACATGACCTCTACGCGCATGAAACCAATGGCTTCGTCGCATTTTTTTTTCTTCATTTTAATAATTTCCTAGCTAATTGGGCCATAATCGTGTGACGTGGGAATTCAGATAAGGCAGTGGGGAGTCACACATGCGCCACCTCCAGCAAATGGCGCTTGGCGTTTGATTTGCTACTTTTGCATCGTTTTACTACCGCCTAGCCATACACTATGGTAAAGCTCTGGCTTATTGAGCTGTTAAATATCAGAATTTCGCTGTGATATTTTCGGTGAAAAGGTAGTCTAGCGAAGTTTTAATCCTCCGCTAAACTCATATAGCCATCCTGGAAGACCGAGTTTGAGAACAAATTTGCCAGTGTTCAGTAACCTCAATCATTCGTTTCGTTGTGGATGTGGATAGCAGGTAGATTGTCAGCCACTTTGTTCTGCTTTATTTTTTTATGAATTTGATGGCACATTCTGGTCATTTACACAGCTTTGATCCTCGCAGTAATCTATATGGAGGGCCGGATCAGCGACAGAATCGGCAAACAGGCGACAAGTGATTTGACGGCAAGGCGATTAAAATGAGAAAGCTCCTGCACAAGGGTAAATTCTTTGTGTGCCACAGGATGCAATCATGAAGTGCATGCAGAGACTGTGCTAGTCATAAGATCTAAAGTTGCGAGAATTTTCGCCACCAAGGTCACGAACTTTCAATGCGTTGGTGTGCCTTTATGTGTGTGTGTGTGTGGGCGAGTGTGAACTTTTGGGTCATATGACGACATCGCCATCGCCATCGCTACTGGCGCCCACGTGGTCAGTGACTCATGCTTGACTCAAATTGCCCACTTTAAATCGTTTAGTTGAAAATTTCACTTTCTGACCTGACCTTTTTTTCGTTCTCTAAGTTGTCCATTGTCCTATCTACATTGGTGTATCGTATTACGGAAAAAAATGAGCTTGTAATTGACAGGTTTAAGTGTATTTAGTCCCGCGACGCGTAAAAACACAAAATGGATGTGAAGCAGGAGGGAAGAATCTAATGTTCTTCTTCTCCATCTTTTCCACCCTATTCATCTCTTGTGTGCCGGTGCGTTCCGTATTGTTGTGGAAAGAATAAAAAGTACCGCTGCGTCAAGGTTTCTTGCATCATCCATTGTTTCGCCCTCTCTATTCCCCCTTGTTGTTCTTCTCCATCTTTCCATCTTCACACCTATGTGAACCAGTAAATTGTGAGTTGTTGTCGTTTTTTGCATGCGGAATTGACGTCTGAGTTCTCTGTTAGTTGGCCTTATTTTCTTAAGTACCCCTCAAGCACGTGGCTAAAATTTGCTAAATGCCCTGTAGCGAGAGTTCGACACTTACAAGGTTGTCAATTTAAAGCCACTTTGTTGGACCTTCAGTCATTTATAATTTCCTACACGTGTAACCTTCGTTAGTTCATTTTATGAAAATGGAATGAACACTATGCCACTGGTATCCTCTATTTTCGTAGATTTCTTTTAATTAATATCAAACGCGTCTAATTGGGCTCCTATAAGACTGCTTTTGGGTTCGCAAACTCTCCTTTAATTATCAATTTAATTATTTTCCTTAGCCTCAATTTTGAATGTCCGAGTGCCAATGATCAATGATTTCGCTCTCCTTCTCTCTCCAGACCTGTCAGAACGGTGGTTACTGTGCAGGCGGAAGTATTGTAGAGGAATGTCACTGCCCTCCCGGATTTTACGGCCGCTACTGCGAGGTGACATTAAACCTCTGCCACCAACTCCTCGAGTCCAATCTCAACTCCGACACAAATAGTGTCAGCAGCCTAGGCCGCCTTTTAGGGAGCAAGCACACACTTTCCCTTACTGCCGCCACAACAGCATTCCTCGCAGACACTGCAATGGCGGCGTCGACGACAGCAGAAATGCTGAACTCGTTGCATCTTTCCCGTACCACCTTAGGTCCCTGCTACCCTCCAGGGACTCTTCAATGTGTACCACAGCGCACCACCGGGGGCTTTGTGTGCCAATGCCGTCACGGCTTTGAGGGACGTTACTGCGAGCAGTGGAGGGATTTCTGTGCCGAGGCCAGCCTTCGGCTTGCTGGTGGAGGGGTGAGTACACTCTTCAGCCCTTGCGTAGGACGTCTTTTTAGCCCCACTTTGGTAAGCTTGCATCCACTCTTCTTGGACCTAATAAGTTCAGCCTGTGACATTGAAAAAGCCGTTTGTTCCATTTTTTTTCGAAATAATCACTTATTTTGATAACATTTCAAGATTTGTTGGAGTTCTTATTGATTGGGTTTAATCAATCCGTCTGGGTAGTGGGATTCTGTATTTTCTGACGCTTTCGTATTGTTGAATTAGGCCTTAGAAATTCGAACTCTGGTTTTGTCAAAGTGATTATTTCTTCGTACAAGACTCAAATTTTGAGTTCCACGCTTTGGAATTTAGGATCTGAGTAGTACGATTTTGTTCCCTTTTGTCTTTTCAGTTCAACTCGTGGGACATGAAGGCAGCCAACTTGTACAGTCGATTTCGAATTTTCACATAGAAGCCTTTTAGCCATTCTTGACATATGTATCTTAAGTTAATGACCTAATCTCGGGGAAACGGGATAAATTTTAGAACACAACTCGCTAGACGAGGTTTAGCACATGAAAAATGTCTTTAGTCGTTTTATTGTTTCTTGGGTTGCTTACAACAATTTACTTTGTTTCCTGCTGTACTGCTAATTTATTGAATAATATGAAGGCTTAGTCATCTTTACCTCTCGGTTGTTATTAGATGTGGAACGAGATGAAGCCAAGGGAACAAGATTGTAGTTGTGGCCTTCTTGAATCCCCCTAACCTAATCCTTCGTGAAAAGCTCTCCTCATTGGTTCTGGTGGTAATTGAAAATGCCATTCGAATTACTTGGCTCGCTTTTACGCTTATCCTCGCTTATTTAACTTCTCACAGCATTTAATTTTCCACTATAGACTTGAGACTCCTTCATTGTTCCAAGATATGAGATCCATCTACAGAATCTCGGCAATTTTGGAGCCTGTTTATCAATTTCAGCAGAATAAACTAAGCGCGACTTTTATTACATTAAAAACTCCCCTTATCCCCAAAGCTAGAATCTGTGACCTGAAGAATCGCAACATTCCTTCCGAAGATTTGCGTTTCGAATCAAGTCTTTAAAGGCATTTGCTCCTCTCCGATTTCATTAGAAGGATCTTACATTGCTTTAGACGTTTTAATACTTTAATCCTCTGTCTTGTTTTTAGAACGTCTGCCTTAACGGTGGCCATTGCATGAATCGACCCCAAGGCCTTGAAACGTCTTCTTCTTCCTTCACCTATTCCAAGGAGGAATTTTTCGTTTGTCAGTGTGTTGCCGGATTCAGCGGTCCACGCTGTGAACTACGTACACCTAGCTGTGATGATGTCAATGTCTGTCAGAATGGTGGAGTTTGCATGGGCGAAGGTAGCCGACTCAAATGCATCTGTCCTCGAGGTCTTGGAGGGACTTACTGTGAGGTGGATTTAATGGACGAGTGTGCACACGCTGGAAATTGCCTGAATGGGGGTAATTGCATCGATGGTCTCGGAAACTATACCTGCGAGTGTCCACCTGGTTCGTTTACAATAAAAAAAACACCTATTGATTGTAAGCGAATGCTATATAGAATTACTTTTCGCATGCGGGTTTAGACTACTGTGGGGAACGTTGTGAGCTTAGTGGATTCGCATGTGCCTTGGAAGCCAGCACAGATCCTAAGCGCTGGCCCGGAGAAGCAGCTGAAGCTCGACTCTGTGAATTGGCTGAATGTAAACGCAAGGCGCATAACGGGCGCTGTGATCCTGAGTGCGACAGATTTGCTTGTGGTTTCGATGCTGGCGAATGCCTCTATTCGACGCAATCCACCGCTATTCCACTCACCTCTTATGAGAACAAGCTGATCAAGGCTTTACCTTGGACAAACTGCACTGCTATTCAAGAGGAAGGAATACCTTGCCATCTCCGGTTTGGTGATGGGAAATGCGATCCCGAGTGTGATTCTGAAGCCTGCTTATTTGACGGCTGGGACTGCCGTGATGAACCATTTCAAGTGCGTTGTTGTTTTTCTCCGCTAAATCTACTCTACTCTCTCAAAATTAAAGATGAGTGTATTTTGTGTTTTCGTCGTTTAGACACATGTTGGTCGAACATTTTCCCGGATGCACTCTCAAACGGGACCCAAGAAACCGGTAGAGGGGAGCCTTATCCTCCTTTTTGCTATTCCTCCCTCCCAGTTACTTCCAGAAAACGGGACTAAGCGCAATCTAGAACGGCAAATTATCGATGGTTTAAAAGCGCTTCTGCGGGTGACTCTGCGCATTCGAAAGCAACCGAAAACAGGTGCTCCTATGGTCTACCCAGTGCCTCTAACCACTACTCATTTGACCACTTCAAGAATTGGCTCTCAGAAGGGCCCCCTTTGGTTCCTTCATGAGACGGGCAGTGGAGTCAATGTCTCCATAAGCCAGTTTATTATCGACCAGGAGACAAGAGGATGGCAGTCATCAAGTGCAATTACCAGACTGGGCGAGTTGCTTACCCAGCTCACTGCACTATCGAGCTCTTCGGTAAAATCTATTAGTCCAGTTGTTAGACGACGTCGGGAGATTCCTGAGACAAGGATTGGAAGTCGAGTATTTTTCGAAGTCCAGGATGCTGGCTGTCAGTCACTTGGTAGGCAATTGATAAGTGGTGTGAATAATTTGGGCATACCTGCAATATGTAAGTGTAGTTAATTAACAAACGTGTTCTATGTCCTCATAGACGGTGAGGGTTGTTTCCATAAAGTGGAGACAGCAGCGCAATTCATTTCCGCCGCCCTTCGAACTCGTCGATACACACCGCCGGTAGATATTTTAGCCGTAGAAACAGCATCACCAGAGGCGCTACAACAGATTCTTTCCGAGAACTCGTTAGGTGACGGTCATGGTGACACCGTATTTCAGGGGCTGAGATTGCCTGGAACTCTGGTCTATTGGATTATCGGTCTCATTTGCGGTCTAATTTTGGTCTCCCTTATTGGCGTTCTTTATGGTATCATGCAACGTCGGGCGCAGGCTCAAGATATGGAACCTGGTTCCGGCTATGGACAGAAGAATCTCATCAAAAAGGTTGATCAATGCGTTATACATTCAAAGAAGCTTTAAATTTTGGGTTAAATAGACTGTTTTTTTTTCATCAGATTAAGACAACATCCATCTGGTATCCTCGTAACTCCGCTTTGCGTGAGGGCAGACATCAACAGGGCAGTGGTGGTGGCGGAAGCAGTGGAATATTCGGAGGCTTCACGACTCTTGCAGGTGGTGGGACGACCACCACTTCACCCACGTTGGGCATCCACGCCCGCTCTCGTGCCATTGCAACACCGCACAGCTCTCATCTGCCTTTATGGTCACGAGAACGTGCACTCGCTGTGGTCAGTGAAAAAATGGCTATGCGCTCCTCTCCTTATCCCCTACCACCGGCTCCACCCTCCACATCAGCGGGATTTTCACAAGTTTGTGCTACTAATGTCGACGGAAGTGTACGAACAAACTGTAACAAACCACTACTTATTAAAAAAATATAGTAACTATTTTATTGAAATATTATAGGTGGTTACTGCAGCGGATATATCGTCGAGTACACCATTGCTGATGGCCACTGCTAATCAAATGCCGCAGATAGACGTTAAAGCCTATTTTATGAGTCTCATGGGGCATTTGGTGAGCGGTGATGGTCTTACAGAACCCTTCAATGAAGGGCTTATGCAGAAATTGGAGTATTTGCGCAATATCGAGATGCATCAGTCGGATGCACCCGCAGTATACCACAGTGGTAGTGGTTCTGGAAGCACTGGTCAGAGACCTGGGAAACGATCTCACGGCCATTCTCTCTTGGCTCAACTGTTGTCCAGCACTTTACCAGATACAGGAGAGACACTACTTCATCTGGCAGCTCGGTAAGTCTATATGATAGGGGCGTGTTCGCTAAGATCGAGAAATTTCAACATTCGCCGCCTCTTATAGCTATAATTGTGCAAGCGCGCTTTCTGCACTACTGGATGCAGGCGCGGATCCGTTTGCTGCGGATGCACAGGGCAACAGTGTTCTTCTCACAGCTGTTAATGCCTCCGCTGTGGACGCTGCACGTGCCCTTCTTGTATCTAGTCAAGTTGCTGCCGATTTCCCACGTCTCTTTGTCGCTTGTCCTACTGAGGATAAAACTACTGCGCTTATTCAAGCTGTTAAAGTGGCTGATATTGGTATGCTTTTTCCTCCTCTCTTATTTTTTTTTTGTTTTCGAACCTTACAATGATTAATTTTCTTCGATAGAAATGGTTGAGTTGTTGCTGCAGTCAATGGCTAGCCTAATGCCTGAACCAGCACCATTGCCCATGGTTCCACCTGGAACTGGAATGAGTAGCTATTCCTCCTCTTTGATGCAAAATCGACGTCCTACGGCACTCGATCCTAGACTAAGCTACCCGCGTCTCTATTCTACCACTACTCCGTCCAGCACCACTACCACTCCTACAACATCAGTGATGAACGCTGGGAATGCAGAGGAGGCTGCTGGTGGTGGTGGCCTATCAGCCAATTCATTTGGTGTAAATGCTGCCGATGGAGAGGGTCGCACCGCTCTTCACTGGGCTGCGGTAACGGAGCAACCGGCGATGGTGCAACTGCTTCTTCGCGCTGGTGCCTCTCACGACGTTCAGACTATGCACGAGGAAACGCCACTTACTCTGGCCGCTCGTGAGGGTTCTGTGGAGGCCTGTTCTATGCTTCTCGCTGCTGGTGCCAACGTTGAGATTGCAGACTATCTAGACCGCACACCTCGGCAACTAGCGGCACAAAATGGACATACAGAAGTGGTACAACTCCTGCAGGTTTATTCCTCTGCTTCACAACCCCTAAATCCTCACCCGCCACAGCCTTCATCGAACGCCGCCCAACAGCAACCTTACGTCCGACGTACCGCTCCTTATCCTCAACCGACCTTCTTCCAACAAGCAAACCCTCCTCGATACTATCGACCCCCTCCTGTTACTTCAGTTGTGAGGAACGTCTACTCCGACGGTCCCGTTTATGAAAAGCGTAATAAGTACGAGCCCCCAGACTATTCTATCTGTAGTGGAGGGGAGAGTTTCTTAATGCAGCTGGCGCCAACCACTACAATGACCGCAACTACAACGAATAGTAGCGGCAGCAGTTCCACAGCTGTCACCACAACAACCACCTCAACAGCGCCAAGTGATGAGAGGGACATTAGTGCTCTCACCACATCAAAGGCGTATTTTTTTGACCAACCACCGCCACCACAACTTTCAGGACTGGAGAGCCTGACACAATCTTCAGCTGGTGGTGGCGGTGGGTATGGTAGCACAGACGCGAGTTGGACTGTGCGTGGTCAGTCGTCAATGTCTGTAGGAGCGGCTGGAACGATGAATGGCCACACTCCGAGTTCGGACACAGAGTCACCGGCACATTGGTCGTCGCCCAGTCCAACGGCTATTTCACCGCCTTTGGCACCTCCGAAGATGACGGTGGCAAATCCAGGCCAATATCAGGTAGTGCGGAACTCCACAAATAACAGCACTGCCTGCTGCCCCATCGGTCACCATACAAGCTACGCTTCGATCCAGCCAGCCACCTCTGGCAGTGTTCATAGCGTGTTCTACGCTCCGTCGGCAGTGGCGGATGATGGCATCAAATTGGAACCACAGGCGTATTGATTCGCACCTGTGGAGGCAGCTTTGCTTGTGTACAAATTCCTACTCCTATTTCTCTGTTCTTCTGATCCCTGGTACTAAAAACCAGCAGGTTCTTTGCCTCGAAGATTCCTGTCGTTAGCACCAGAAAAGTACTCGCATTTTCGTGGCTCTGATTCCTTCCTCACCTATCCTTTCCACCTTCCTATCTTCTTCACTGGAAAGCAGCTTGCGCGCCTTGCGCAGATCACAGTAGACGCCTATGTACATTGTGTATATTATATTCTACTACTGCAACTACTACTATTATGCAACATCAACCTTGCCCTTCTAGCCCTTTCCCCTTCTCTCCCACCATGTGTGAGTTCGCCTGAACAACAGGCAATGGAAGCTCTGGAAGTGGAATTTCTCAGATGTTGTTAACATTCGAATGTGTACCTATAAATAAGGCATATGCAAGTTGATCGTGGCTTGGAGTAGTGAATCTTCTGATCCCTGTTGCATCCCGAGAGTTTTTCTTTTTGGAAATCTTCCTTAGAAGCCCCCTCATCTGCTTCACTGCTTGACTTGAGGTCATAAAAACGCATTCAAGGGAATAGAACTGGCTGAGACTTATGAATACGTATTAGAAGACCACTGTGAAATGAACTGTTTTTGAGTCCTTGCTATTGGGACACTTAGGAAGCTCAGAGCGTTTTATTTAAAAATGGAAAAAGTAGCGATCACTTCCACAGATAATTTAATGACTACTTCATATTGGATGCCGAATATCGTAGGGAACATTGAGCAACTGTTTGACAGTTGTGTTCCTAGAAAGGGAGACCAGAAAGGTTGAGCAAACTCTTACCTACAAATGTGTTTTTATGCCTACATTGGAGCTTGATGATGATTGCAGTGATGTCCAAACTCCCGAATAAGCTCTTCTGCTTCCTTTAACAAAGCGCATGGTGCTTCAGGACTTGTCTCATTGCGTAGCAAACCTTAAAGACATCTTCAAAGGTGTAATCTGGTAAAGGAGACTGATGTTGGATGCATACGGAATCGCTCATTCCAGTACTCCATGTTAAATGACGCCGTTCGGTGCCCATCCTCACCATTGAGGGTGACGAAAGCTG
>UYWX01000590.1:0-10547 GCA_900622495.1 Hydatigera taeniaeformis
TTCTTCAAGTCACATATGTGGCCATATGTGACTTAGAAAACGAGGTTAATAAACGAGGGATTGATATTCCAATAGAACATCCGACCTGTGGGATCCGTTGTTTTTTAATACATTGGCACTGGAACCAGTAATACACTTTCGGATCTTTGAGTTCTTGATGATACTGTGTGGATGTCATACCCCTTTTCCATAAAACCATTAGCACCTCACTGCCTAGAGAGGTAGTGGTAAATGAACAATGGCGCTAAAAATCCTCTCCTCACAAACAATTTTACCCTCGAACATTAGCTAGTCACAGATTTGAGCCAAGACTAAAGTGATGGCAGTCAAAAGTGTATAGAGTGAAAGCGGTGCACGCACCCTGAGCGCAGCATGGATATCTGTGGCCTAAAGAAACAGAAATAGATTGTTGAACGCGTCTACGAATGCATCAAGACGTATACTGAGGCCAAATACTTTAGTGCATTCAAAATGCGTTAATCAAGTTTTGCCTTCAGATTCAAGCGCCTATTCTGCTGACGAAGAGATCAAAATGAAACGCTGTTCCAAAATCAAACATATACTGCAATACCAAGCTGGAAAGCTCTACTTTAAAACGGTTTCCGCGGTGTTTCAAGGACCAAGAATCGTCTAAAACTATTAATCATTTGAGAACGCGTCTTCTACCAACAATTCAAATCCTGACAGTGCACCAATTGATTATAGATAAGGAAAAAAGATGGTACCAAAGCGTAGCTATCACTCCGACAAATGACCAAAATCTAGGCAAACATCTTTCCTCATGGGAACTCGAAATGACACAACCACCGGAATAATCACATGACTGACAACTGGAAATGTGTAAACTGATGGGTATTGCCTTTGACAGTCAAAACCAATCGATAATTTCTGAACCAGAATAGCTAAAGTAAACATAAGCAATGACGCAAAGAGAAAGTATCTTCATAATTGACATGCCACATCCCTCTTACCAACATCTGCAATGGAAGCTTCTCAATCAATCCAGGCAACCCGACAAGCTGGTTTGCATAGAAAAGTTTGCCTCTTGTTGGCCACAGTAAAAAACTGTTTTGTTAATGAGTAATGCGATGGATTTGGAAAGTAACTGCTTGATAGTAATAGATGGATTAAAAGTCAACGTTTTCCAGCGAATGCTCACATTGTTAAACAAAAGGCACAAACAACACTACAAGCGATCTCGATACGGAAAAGCCGAAAAGCGAGAAGTACAATTTGTTAAACTGAAAAAGATGGAAAATGAGGGAAGGGTAGCACATGTTACTCTAAACACTATGAGGAACTAATGAAGCGCAGATAAAATTCCCCCCCAAAGCGACGTCGTCGCGTTCAGAACAAATGCATACACCAAATTAAGGCATAAAAACTAGCTGGAAAATTATCGAAAGATAGTCGTCTGTTGTGGTAGGTTTCCAAAGAATGCATGATGCCAATATTAAGAGTAAGCTCAATTTCTGGGGAAGCTTTCAAGCACCAACGAATAAAAGACTCGAGCTCTCAGGTTCCCTAAGACAGTCGCGCTAACACTTGTACGCGCAGGTTCACATAAATGAATCACCAGTGAGGCATTTCAGCAAAAGCGTGTCTGTGTGTAAGTGAGAATGTGTTTACAGTAACATGCTCTTGATGCGTGTGTGGCAATAACACTCGTCCATCGTCATCTGTGTTTGAGCGCATTCATAAACCCACGGTACAGTTCACAACCAGTGCATTTAACAACAAACGGGAAAGGAATACTTGCAATGTTAATATGTTCTTAGCTGTCGACAATCACACACATCGGTACAATATGAGGTCATGCGTATCGCCTCATTCGAATCCGATTAAATGGTAGGTAATAAGGCAAACAAAACGGAAATGAAACAGAGAAAGCCCATAAGTGCGAAAATCACAAATAGCGCAAATCTTTAAAGAGCAGAAATTTGGGAGGACGGCATTTCCCATGCCTTTGAATGTGAACCCCTTTTCCCGTAGACCGCCCGAATAGAGCTATACAACCAATGCGAACGTTAGCCGAACCTACCTTAAAACAATGAAAAGTTTCAAAAGCAATCTGTTTCTCCTTGCTCTTGAGCAGATTCATCATAAGTTTGAGATTCTCAGGGTCGGCAATGTACCGATTCATTATTTCGCTGTTATGACGGTCCAGTAGGAGTTCCCCCAAGAGCTGCAAGAAAAAAGTCGCACTGATAAGATCCTCATGACATAAAAGTAGGGCAAAGTTACACCTAACATATTTTAATCGACCCTAACAGCCTCTGTGCGCCTTGACATGATTGTAGGGGGGCAAATTTCAGACTTTGTTGCGCAGCACCAGCTTAAGTACCGTAGCAAAGTACACTGAAAGGGAGGTATGAAGTGCATGAGCTTCGGCGTTTTTTACAGTCAGTGCAATAGATAGCTGAGGGAAGCACACAAACGACCATATCAACAACAAAGGCACGATTGATGATATGATAATCCAACTTCGTTCGTTGGATGTGACACCTTGAGGGAGCTGGAACAAAACAAAACTAAAATAATAAATCTGTTAAGCCATGACTAGAGGGCATCTATGATAACTTACTTCTAACAGTTGAATAAAGTGAACCTAATAATAAGCTTGCAACGTTGAGAAGTCGTTACAATCTTTATTACGCTAACCCGACACCAGATTTGCGAGCCAAGAAACTCTACCAATTCCACAAGCCACCCACAGTGATGTTAATATTCTCCCGGCACGTGCAGGACCGGAAATGCGCACATGCGCGCAAACGATTAAATTCTCGTTGATCGATTCAACAAACGTCATGCTTTTGAGAGAGTTAGAGTACACTGAATCGCAGATCCAGTGGTCTTGAATGCGTGCTTAACTAGCCTCTATATCACCAAGCAGATTAATTGGAATGAAGTGGCATGCGCCAGCACAAACAAGCCCCTTTCAGTGATTTATGCTTTCGGCAGTAAAACGGAAAAGTGCAGTCGGGTAAGTCGGCCTAGAAACGCAGCACTAACGACCAATAAAAAAGCCAACCAAGAATGCAATAGTGCCAGAGCTATTGCTTCACGAGGGTGCGACAAAATGATAGCTCTGCACCGAAGCCCTCAGCGGTATAGAATGAGAAGCAGCAAACTCAAAATCAATCTTTTGCCACATTCGAAGATAAAGAAAAACATGTCCAGAGAAAGAGATAAAAGTGCTATAAAGGGCGAGCTCATCTGCAAGTGCTAAATATAGTTTTCAAAGTCGCATGAAGAAAAAAAGGAAAGCACCCACATATTTCGCTTTCTCTCACTAGAGTAATGCCATAAAACTCGATATAGAGAAATAAATCAAGACTACGGCGGAAGAACATTAACAGTTTATTTTTTAAACAAATCCAAGAAGCGTGATGCCCGATTGTAGAATATATCGATGAGGGAACGATATTTCACTATTCAAAATGACTAAAAGGTTGAAATCCTCCTTTGTGGTAGTGAATACTAGAGTCAGTTTGCACCTAACCAATGAGTCTAAAACGGCCGATGAAGGAAGAGGAGCTAAGTCTCACAAGCTATGCAATGAAATTCCTGTTTTCTACACACATGGCTAGGGCGGTTAATTCAAGGCAGGCTTTGATGCGAATGAATTAATGCAGTCATATTAATAGCTTTTGGAGGGTTTTGAGAAACTCTGTCATTAATTCAAGGGAAACGTGACAAAAGAGGACTTTGACATCGCCCTAAACTGGAGCAACGAAAAAGACCAAAAAAGGTGAATTAAGATAGCCTTGAGAAAATAGAAGACAAAACTCCGTGATGGTCCTTCAATGCTATACCGATGACGTGTGTTCAATCATGCATAAGCAAACAGACAACAGGCGTAATGACATAAAATTAAACACGCCCGAAAGTCTGGGGAAGGAAGTATCTCACAGTGCTAGTAGGAACACGTTAAAGATATTACTTAATAAGTGCATAAATAAAAGAATACTTCGAAAATTCAACATACATATTTTCGTGGTCAAATAATGACAGCGACAGCGATTACCTTTAGGGCCTGACGCTTGGTGACGTAGTTCTCAGATGTGAGCATAGTAAGGTAATGTTTGAAAAAGACGTCGTAGTTATTTATAAGAAAGTCCGCAACCTCGGGTTTGTGTCGAGTTAGTAGATCTCGGAGGGTCGCGAAGGCATCAGAGCTTATGTCAAACGCCGTACCTTGCACATGCCCAAAGAGGTCGTAGAAACCAGGCGAACCCAGAACCAATTTAGTTATGTTCTCGTTTCGACAAGCGTCTCGCAATATCTGCGCAAAATTTATACATTGACCAACAAAACAACAAAGTAACAACATTTCCACAATTGGGATATTAAACGTACAGCTCCAAAGTGAATAGCGGTCTCGGGTGTGTTGTAGCCTTTAAGGAGCGTGGCTAGTATCTCAGGGTGTTCGCATAGATATCGAACCATAGGATTAAATGGACGTGCAGGTTTACGGAGAATGTGACCAAAAAGTTCAACTATTTGCTTACAGCTCTAAAGAAAGATTCAGTGACTTCCTGAATACTCATACCTCAAATTCTATGGCGTCGAGATGGGCAAGAATGAGTGGAACCATGTCACGGTTGATAATTTCTTGAGTTACTTCTGAGATAGTTTCACTTATGCGTGCTCGCTCTGCATTTGAAAACTCGGTATCTTTGTCCTTTCCGGAGACACGAGAATCAGACCGCTCCACCAGAGCTTCTCTCAATGAGTTTAGCGCTCGTGCGATCTCCTCCACGGCTTTACGCTTTTCCTTATCATTCTTATTGACATTATCAAGGACCTGAAAGCAACTAAGTGGGATTTCAAAATACTAACTTACCAACAA
The DNA here is from genome assembly GCA_900622495.1 of Hydatigera taeniaeformis. Lineage (NCBI taxonomy): Eukaryota > Metazoa > Platyhelminthes > Cestoda > Cyclophyllidea > Taeniidae > Hydatigera > Hydatigera taeniaeformis. Next base: position 4,853 of record UYWX01000590.1, read on the forward strand.
GCTATCATAAATTACGGCAATGTGTTCTCGAGGCTGCTTATGCTTGGTAAACATAGGCATCATGGGCATGATGACCAGAAGACAGCTACAAATTGAAAGTAAACAAAAGAAGAGGCAATGAGGATTATTAAGCGGTACTATGAGCCAAAAGAGAACTTTCAAAGACTCAAACCTCAGAAGGCCGTTACGAACACAAGGCAGAGGCGCCGGAGGACAGAGCCAGCTAAAACAACAAAGGCATATTTGATACTACTACAGGGTAGTGCAATTCCCTAGATTCACTTGGAACCAGTAAGATTCTTTGCAAAAAATTACGATCTGTATTAAACAGCTAGCGCCAAAAAATGGGACTCTGCCGATTTAAAAACTGTTTGATATGTCAATGATGCCTGAGATCATAGTTTCCACTGGGAAATTTTTTCCATTGCCAAACGTGGAAGGAGTGAACTTGGTTTCAAACACTAGGTTGGGAATATTTCAGAAAGACATACTTACTAGATGTTTTGATACGGTATCGCTTATACAATATTCCTATTGGAAGTATTTAGTTCTCAAAGGTGTTAAGCGAATTTCAAATACTTTGCGTAGCACCTTGGATTCTTTGCTAAAAAGAAGATACTCAGTAGATATAAATAAATGTATTAAAGGGAGAGAAGAAACTGGGTCTTGGATTGGCCTGAAGACCTTTACAAGCGTAAGACGAACCCTGAGGTGACCTCCAGACGCACAGGTGATTGAATAAACAAAAATGTTTCATTGTTCTCTCCACTTTTGAGCGACGTCATCGGCGCTCCCGTTGAATGACCTTCTGCGCTGGGCATCACAACGTTATTCACCACTGCAAGGAAGCGCTCACGAGCCAGAAGCACCAGTCGTCAGTTACAATGAGACTGAGAGGCTACTAGTTAGCCTTCACAGAAGCTTAAATTTGATCTGGAGTTGCGTTTAGTCTAAGGGAAACAATTAAAGAGAGGATTTTCCGCCAATTATCAATTGCGCCCGAATTCCGGTTGAAACGAGATGTTTAGCAGGGAAGTTAAAATTAAACAATCCCGAATGGAAAGAAATTTGGTGAATGTGATAAGGTAACTCCGAAGCGAGGCTTTCGCAGATGGTAAATTGCGGTCATCTCAGCTGCTAATAGCTTGTCTGCAGTGTACGGAATTGGGTAGAGCTGAACGTAGGCATCCATTCTAACTCTTACGTTGTGATAAAATCCGAGAACCTCCCGTTCAAAGTATATGCGTGCTTATGTGCTTAAGTTGCCCATATAAGGGAGAGGCGGTTGGTTAACTACAACACAAATATCGCTCTTGAAGAACTCGAAGGTCCTTTCAATGAGTAACACCTGATCACCGTCTTATCCATACCTATTCCCCCTTCTCTTGTGTAAAGGATGCCTAATAAACCATTTCCAAACAATCTTCTTACGAAGTCGGAGGTTTATAGGGTAGGTTGAGAAATCCCACAATAGACTCTTCCTTCACACCGTGGATATATTATACGAACTCTGAACACCAGGACGGATGTCGTAACACAGTAGTGTTCGCTATCCTCTGCCACCATCGTAGATTCGACACTCCCCGTTAGGTACAGGACGATACAAGGCCAATGAAATCGCTGGATATAAAGGCGGTCACATAAACAGGGTATTACATTTTGTTTGCCTATCAATATCGATTTCAGCCACTAATGTAGCCATGTCGTCAATATGAAAGTATTAGCCTCCGGGTTTTGTCACAAATCCTAATCCTTCCCTCGTTCGCTTGAATATATGCTTTAAACCTACCTTACCTACAATATCCAGGAACATTACTTTGGTGACAGTCATGTAATAACTAACAAACAACTAGTTTAGCATTATAGTCTAAAAATCAGTTGATGGACTCGATGCTATCAGTCTTTAATGCTATTAATAAAATAGGATGCCACGATCCAAGTTGCAGATGTCAACAAAACGCCCAAAACCTAGAAAAAAGTGGAGATAAAGTATTCACGGCTATTAACGCATGAGTAGTTTTCTGAGACTCCTGAACTGTTGACTCCGAAGAGAATGGGTGGAAGTGGGGCTATGGTTTGGCTCGAGTGCCATCCCAAGCAGAAGAAGTAAGGTCGTTAAAGTGACAGTGATAAGCAGTATTGGAGCATGGTCTATGAACGAAAAATAATTTCACGCTGCAAGCATTGGTAAGAAGTAGTTACCGCTTGAAAGCAAAATTGCCAGCTGCGTGCTATACCTAAGGCAAATGGTTGAAGATGTGTAACAATTCAAGGGAGCAATGCTACAGAGTCATGATTGCTACCATCACTTTCTCTGGCCGTATCCTGGAAAGTACATTTAAGAAATCGGAGATACATTGGGATTACAAAATTAATGTGATTTGAAATTCGTCAGTTCAACTGCACCTTTTGAACTAGTCTTGTGAGTTGAGACGATACCAATAACCAATAAAAGGAGTTGATATAATATACACTACTTTGTTTAAGCGAATTTTGATTGGAGAGAGGCGGGAACCAATTGGGAACGGGGATCACGTGAGCGAAGAGGGTGAGGAGTCTCTCTTCGGTTGATATCTCATATTCGGCTCATCTGTATCCCAATCTCCATTCTCCCTGTAACAAATGCCAAATACATCATTTGCAGCCAACCCACTCTTGAAGTCCGAGGTTCAAGCGCAAGAGGGTAGGCAGGCGGCTCTTACACTGGCGGCAGCGCCAGTCGAAATCCCTCCCGTCAAAGAAGGCAGTGATTTCGATGACTGGCTTTTCTCGACAAAGGCAGAGCTCGAACTCTACGAGCCTGCACGGAGAGTGCCATTGCTACTCCCGACCTGCATCGGGAAGGAGTGGATGCGGGTGTCACGCTTTCCTCAGATATGGGGGAGTGCTGTGGAGTTCTTGTCAAATTCATATCCCACCAGAAGGAAGAATTTTGGGCTTCAGACTTTTCCACCAGTTACAAAACCGGGAGAGAGAGATGAAGACTTTGCGGGGAATCTCCAGTCATTAGCCAAAGAGGCATTCAAGGATTGCCGTCCCCTGCGGGTTACCTCATGGGTAGTGGCACAGTTCAAAAGGGGTGTATGTCCACTTGCCTTGGCAGGACAACTGGTGCAGATGAGGGCTAGAAGATTGAGCCGCCTCGTTGACGCGGCACTAGCTAAGCGCCAGGAGTTACAACTCTCAACCGAGTTCAAGGCCCGCATTAGCCCGTGGACTCCCAATAGACGGCCTACTGGCGGGCAAAGGCATGCGCTCCGAAGCGGCCTTTCAACACAAAGTAAGACAATTTTCTTTGTCTTGTCTAGCTTTCTCACGATGTGCTACCTTTATGCACGTGCGGGGCAAGCTAGGTCACGCATAATCTTTTCTTTTGGACTCGGAGGCAGTCCGTTCCTTACTTTATCCACAAGCCTTCCCCATGGTCTGCAGTAAGGCCAATATTACCCCACCGGCTACTAGACTACGCTCTGCAAAAGGAAGAGAAATCTCGGTAATAGGAGAAGCACCAATCAGAGTTTCAATCGGGAATGACAGCTGGGAGGTAAACTTCGTGCTGTGCACAGAATTAGCCTGGGACATACTGTTAGGAGCTGACTTTTTACGCCAGTCCCGAGCGGTTATGGACTTCGATACAGGCATGCTCAGAGCCCATCGGAGATCCAAGTAGAAGCGTTTGATCCCTAGGCCAAAGAAAGATGCAGATGGTATATGCAAATCCTTTTTCGTCACCCTTGTCGTCTCCGGGGCCAATCTGAACGATCTCTGCGCTCAAATGAAACAGGTTACTGATGACGAGAGGAAGGAACTGCACTCATTCCTGAAGAATTACTCACAGATGTTTTCCTGGGAGGGAGCGAAACTGGGACGGACAAACATAGTCAAACACAGGATCGATACTGGCGAGGCCAAACGAGTCCGGCAGCCCCCTAGACGCATACCACCACCCCTCCAAGACGAAGTACAGCGATTGATTGATGAGATGCTGCGCGATAGTGTTATTAGGCCCACCCAGTCACCCTGACCCTCCCCCATCGCATTAGTTAAAAAGAATGACAGCAGCCTACGTCTGTGTCGATTATAGGAGGCTCAATGCAGTAACAAAGAAGGACGTGTTCCCTCTACCCCACATTGACGACTCGTTGGACTCTCCGCAAGGAGCGAAGTTGTTTCCGACATTGAGTCTGAAGTCGGCTACTGGTAGGTGGAGGTAGCAGAGAAGGAGAGAAAAAACAGTCTTCATTGTGCTAAATGGCCTATATGAGTTCCAATCGATGCTTTTTGGGCTTTGCAACACAGCAGCTACCTTCCAGCGACTTATGCAGACGGCATTGCTTGGCCTATTCCCGTTTTCGAGAGCGACATCAAACAACCTAATTCCAACCTCCGATTAGTACTGAATCTCTTTCGGGAAGCAGGTTTGACGCTGAATCCGAAGAAACGCAGTTTCTTCCAAAAGTCGGTCACGTTTCTGGGCATACAATTTCTGTAGACGGGATGGCGGTCACGGAAGACAGAACAAGAGAAGTAAGGACTTGGCCGACAAATCAAACGGAGCTTGGTTTGGCTAACTGTTATAGGCGTTTTGTAAAATGGTTCGCCAAGATCGCAAGTCCCCTATACAAGTTGACAGAGGAACAGGTAAAATGGAGTTTCTTTGGGAAAACGAACAGACTGAAGCGTTTAAGAGGTTGAAGTGTGCTCTCTGAGCGGCACTGATCCTGACTTTGCCAAACTTCAGTGCCGCGGCTCCTCCTTTCGTGCTAGATACAGACGCAAGCGACGAGGCGGTGGGCGGAGTCCTATCCCAGAAAGACAAGGACGGGAGAGAACGTGTGATCGCGTATACCAGCTCTCGCCTAAGCAAAAAGATGAAACAGAAGAGTGCAACGGAACGGGAACTTTTCGATATTTATACAATGGTCAGGTATTTTGAGCACTACTTGATTGGAAAGCAGTTCGTTGCGAGGACAGACCATCAAACACTGATATGGTTGGAGACGATGAAGGAAATCGACCACTCGGTTGCAAGATGGTACGAGGAGCCCCAACAATATGATTTTACAGTGCAATATAGAAAGGGAAGCTCTCACGACAATGTGGATGCCCTGTCGCGGACACCCTTATCACCATCCTCGGATAACGGCACTGTAGGTGCGCCGTTATTTAGCGACTCTACTTCGCATCACTGGAGAAACACCCATAGCTGCGATCCCGATACAGCTTTAGTTTATGAAAGACTAGGGACGTCTTCAGCCAAGCCCACAGTTGAGGAGATGAGTTCGGCGAGCAAGAGAGCCAAGCAAATATGGCAGAATTGAGAAAACTCTTTTTAGAGGACGATGTCATGAGGTAAAAAGATGATAACGCGGCAAGTTCTGAACGCCTCGTAGTACCAGGTTCCTTGGTGCAGTCATCGCTGTCGGAATTGCATGAGCCGCGCATTCGTAACGTGTACCAACCTGAAGAACTCAACTCGCACAGCGGTAGTCCCTCTACAGCCGATGCCCACGGGCTTTCCCAGGGAACGAGTAGGCATTGATATCATAGGTCCGCTCCCCACGACTCCGAGAGGGAACCAAGGTCGCAGAAGCTGCACCATTACAACTGCGGGATGCTGAGACAGTAGCAACCACGTTCTTCAATCGCTGGATCTGCTAACGTGGCGTGCCTGATTCCGTACATAGCGACCGAG
>UYWX01000591.1:0-10527 GCA_900622495.1 Hydatigera taeniaeformis
GTGTTATCTGTGCTTCCCTTTCAGCATGCGCGCCACACTGCAGGCCAAACGCTTGGGCATCACAACCCGAGAACAGAAAGTATTAAATTGCCTTTCCTCTTTCGTTTTGCCGCCTCTGCGTGGGAGTTTTTGAGGAAAAAAAATGATGTACCTGTTGAATTTGGAAGCGATTGTAAATATCTTGCTAGGAGTTTTGAGTGATGCAGGCTCCAAAAGGTATCCATAACATTAGCCAACGTGATGAATTCAACATGAACCGCTTCGTATCTACCCCTTCAAAAAATCGCCTTTGTTGAACCAGCGGTCAAGAACGGATTTGGGTTGACAGGTAAGGTCAACCAGTTAAATGCCGGTTGTGGGTGATTCGATGCGAATACGAGCAACAGGCTATGAAAATCATAGCTGCTGAGAGCTTACTTCTTGGATGGGCAAAGGAGAGGAGGAGAAGGAGAGCAGTGATGCAGACATTGACGTAGACAATCATTGCATTGAGAACACAACCGTTCAAGTAGCCCCACAGCGCCCAAAGTAGAAAGTATGCCAAAAAGGTGCTTAAGTAGAGGGTGACAGTGAGGACGAAGATCACTGTAAGGAAAGAAAGGCTGTAATACGTGAAGCTAGTATTAAATCCATCCCGAAAATTGAGATCCCCCCATTCAGCTGACTATCCAAGTTTCATTAATTCACCCTCAAACCAAGCCAGTTTGACCTACTTCCTCATTTGTTTACTCCACCATTGGCTATTGTCCATAAGACTTCTACCCTCTTTCGAATTAGGCATGCACTACCTCCGGTTGACTGAAATGTCGAATATTGTGCGCTAGGCAATCTGATTTTAGCAGTGACTTCAACCTTGTCGGCAAAAGCGAATGCGTCATTCTTCGGAAGTGCCCCATAAATAATGAAACCAAGCTAAATAATTCGACATCATTAGGGTGGTCACTTCCCAAAACCTACTCCATAAAAAAAGAATCAAAATTGCACGAACAACCTAAGCACCCACATGTCAGAATCAACATGGTAATGAGAAGGGATGTAGAATATGCAAGTCGTAAAGAAAAGACCCCCAACAATTTTATGGCCTCGTCTATACAAGAATGGGAGATTTGGTGGTCAAATTCGTATTAATATGCAATTCTTGTGTCTTTGTTCCAAGAATCCTCAATCTATCTCATATATTTACTTCAAGAGTTACGAAAAAGCCTATGACCATGTATGCAACCGATGAAGTGTGGGAAAAATGTCACACTCTTCTTAAATTATGGTCGAACATAAAGACGTGCAAATGGAAAGTCTTCTACTTCAGAGTAAGGTGAGAAGACAAGAATACGCCATTAAGCCTACACTGCCGCCTGAAAACGCACCAGTTAAATGATTAGCCCCTCATTTAGCACGTGAGAAGGAAGAGGGCGTCTAGAGTATTTACTTGATGTTAGTCAAACAAGTTTCCCAGGTTACTCACCAACTCTTCTTGACATTCCACAGCCACCTTACTGCAAGAGGGCTGGTATTTTTGATCACCAACACAGTGCACCGATGAGAAATTCGGTTTGAAGTAAATATGACCTCCCTTGTAACCTCTACCCCTCCCTCCTCCCTCACGGTAGTAGTGATCTCCTAGACAGAGTGATTCGGGTCGAAAAAGCCACCTTGAGCCTTAAAAGCAAGGATGCTTTGGGGCTCCAAAAGAGCTATACAATGATCCTTTATGCTTTAAATGTTGTTCATGCCAAAATAATTCAGTAAGCAACGAATCTGTACTAAAATAGGAATACTCAATAAGGATAACAACCAGTCTTAAAGTTCTCAGTGGAACTAACTAATTTTGCATTTTATAAGCCATTTAAGAGCAGTTTAGTGGGGAAACAAACTTACAAGTTCGGTAGACGCGCTTTTTCTTACTTCGCCTAAACCTTATAAATCAAACGAGAGCAGATTAAGCATCAAAGTGACTTTAAAAAAAGCGAAACAATAGCTCACCAGATTCCGTTGAATTCATAGGCATAGTCAATGAAGAAAACATTCTGCAAATATATGAAGGCAATTCCGCCTAAGACAGCCATCAGCATCCAGGCTAGAAATGGTTAATGACGCCGAAGAAGAGCCCACTTACCAGTTGTGGCTTTATCGAGGGAGGGAAAGAAGATAGATATCACCCATAATAAAACAATAAAGGCACATTTCCAGAACCAGAATCTAAGCAAGTAATATGAAGGAGGGAACAGCGCACCCGTTATGAATTTTGCCACGCCATGACTGACTGTTGCTATTTTGTATTGTAAAAAGCATCAAGATAAAGTGGAAAATTGCTAAAGGTATGCAAAATCGATAGACGGCGAGGTAACCAACAAAGCGAACGCACTGTTCACGGGTCTGAAAATGGCTGCAGAACTCGAGCATCATGTCGCCCAGCTAAAAGAATAGGAGTAGGCTAAAAAAAGAATGACATACCATTCGGGTCGCAGTGCTGTGTGCAAGCCCACCAGTATGAAAAATAACAGAAAGAACAGATACAACAGTAAGAATACAGCAATAGATGAAACGAGTTGAGGTGGATTCTTTCACATGGCGAACGCAACACAGAGCCATTGGTTTTGCAGAAAAGCATGAGGTGACAACTCTTCCAACCCATTCCATTCTAAAAGCAAGTACTTTACAACTGTAACTTTTACACCAGACATGTGATAATGAACATCTATGAGAGAAGAGGACTGAAAAGAATTAACAAATTAAGCGCAAAAACTTCAGAAGCGGATAACATTTAAAAAACCTATGCTAAAAGAGTTTGAGAAAAGAAGTTGGAGATGATATGAAGCTATTACCAGACGGTAAAGTATCCTACAACGCTCTCGGATTCCGCCACTCAAACGACCAATAATTTACTCAAATTCAACAAGTTAAAAGTCGTGAGGTCAAAGAAGGATAATTTAAAATTGCAGTCTGTAATATAGGTAATACATTAAGTTCAATTTAAAAAACTAAAAACTTAACATTTTTCAAAAAGTTTGTACTTGTTATAATAATTTGATTTAGATTTACGTTGGTAAGTGCAGACAAAACTTGTAGCAAGTACCTTTCCGGCAGAAAATAAAATAATTTTTAATAAAGGAGAGTGTATAATGAATTTGGTTATCATATGTAGTGTTATTGCATAATTTTACATTATTTCGCTCATTTTACCTCGATGCATTTTATCGCCGATAATTTTTGCACTTTAGAAGTTATTTTTATTATAAATTTGTTTTTTTGTTATTTGTGTAATTTTTTAAAAATTTTTATGTTGGTATTTTGTTTTAGTGGGCTATTATTAATAATCGTCCTTGAAAGGCTATAGGATTCATTTTCGCGGCCTTCTTTATGCTATATTTCATTGTCTATCCTGTTTGGCATCATCTGGGCTACCCTCACTCTCGAGTTCTTGTTTGGTCCCTTGACGACAGTGCCTTGCAGCTGGTAGCATTTATAGTAGAAAAATGTGTAGCTTTGTATCCTTCTTTGAGAATTATGTTAATTTTATTTCTTTCAACTCTTGGTCCAGTTGGTTCCCCTTTGATTCAAATAAACTGGTTTCAAACTTGCATTCTTTGGGCTTCCTTCTTAGTGGTTAAAACTTATGCACAAGTAATACAATTTGTTTTTCAGATTTGTGTGTTATCCATATATACAGTATATTTTATTATCCATAATTATCTATCCTCGCTTTGTAGAGTTGTTATGCAAGATGACAGAATCACGGGGGTTTGTGTTTTCTCCTAACGGACGGAACAGTGTCGATATGAACATCAATTCAAAGGCTGTGGATCGCCCCTTTACCATAGATGGTGGCGATGAGACCTGTGTTGCCCATAGCGACGCAGAAAATGGAAGTCAAGGAAAAATAATGTTTGGTCCTTTGAGCAAAGAAGAGTCTGAACGACTTCAACGTGAAGCGAATGAGGAGACAACTAAGAGCGAGGATTTGCGGCTGTTTTTGCAGGTTATTTTAATTGATCGCCATTTTAAGATGATTCTATCATTCTGATTCAAAGTGTCTCATTAACTTGTGGTCGCCTCCCAAATCGTTTTGATGGTATTCTTTGCAATTTTTAGTCATGATTTTCAGTTATTTCCAAATTGTCTAGCTGTTGCTTGCAAAAGTGTAAGCACTTATTTTTGTTATTCTTGAAGGATTGAGGTAGGAACTTTCTTCTTTTTTCTTAATGTTGAATTCATTGCCTCTTGATAGAAGTTGAGTGGATTTGATGCTCTGTCAATTTCACAGGCTTTGACTCATAGGTGTCGAATTTCTGGTCCTCTATAAAATCTAAAGCCGTGCCTCAGTACATATGAAATGCTAATCATCGCTTTGTCTTCTAATTTTCAGCACCCATTTTTTTGCAGTTTTTGTGTGTTTTCATTTGTGTGACCACTTTGAGGGCTCTGACCACCTACCTACTGTCGCGTCACTAGAAAGGGAGATACCTAAATCGGATTATTAATGAATGTCAAAAGTTTAACTGGAAGATGGAGTTATAATGTAGGAGTTGTCCACGCATTGTGTCATTACGGCCACAAATAAGAATAATAATAATTATTATAATTATTCCATTGCAGCCCAAATTACGATGTTTTAATGAGTTAAAAATCTTCTGAACTCTGAATCTATCTTGTCCTAGTCATTACACACTTTTTGGAACAAGGAGTTTGTCCCCTTGGCAAATGTTCTGTTCATGTGTGACTTGCTCATCCATCCTTGTTGTGACACTTTCAAGCCTCTTGTTGAAGTGCTACTCGATGTCTGAGAGAACCCCACGTAGCTACTTACTTCTTAGAAAAGCCTTTCATGAGCGTTTTACCTTTCATGCGGTAAGTTGGGCTGATCACTTACTATTTTTACCATTTTCCTGTAAAGCGGAGTGTTTACACACACACACTGGAGGCTGTGACATCAAAACAATGGTAAATTTGTTCCCGCTGTCATTTTGCGATCAATTCTTGGGGAGTACTTTAACCTACTCAGCTCCTTCCGTCTTTGATTTTGAAGTCCCTTTAACCTACGGCAAAAATTGGGTTGGCAATCTCTCCTCTCATGTGTTGAATGAATTCTCTTCCAAGTTGCCACAAGAAGTCATCATCATCTTAAAGCCTCTTAAAATAAAGAGTATCGATGACAACCATTGCTGTCTCCATTGCCTAACTCCTCGATCGGCACTTTCAGCTGGTGGATGGGTGATCGCAAAAATGCTTTTGTCTTCTCCTCACTTCACTACTCTTGTCGGTTTAAAATAAATTTCACCCCAATTGCCAAAATCGTTTGCTGAAGGGTCAGAGAAGCAGGCACTTAAAGCACCCTTATCTGCATACACTTAAACTAGTGAGAATTTCTCAGATGCCTAGCAACCTGTGTTGTGCTGCTCATCCTCTCGCTACATTGACTGGTGGTAAGACAATTGCCTAGGCGGATTGCACAACTGGACAATCACTTTTGAGTCGGATAGGTCATTGAGATGGCTATAACTGGCTTTCAGAAGCTTACCTAATTCTGAAGGTTGCTCTCTGCTGTTGTAATGTGGTTATTGACAGGATTAATCCATTTTCTGTTCATTTGACGGCAGTAGGATTTAACTCGGACTAAACTTGTTTCATGGCATGAGAAGAAAGAAATTCCGCTGAACAGTTGTTGATCCGTGGCTCTTGCTTTCGTTGTGGTCGTTGGAAAATAATTTTTACGATTTCCAGGCACATACCTGGGGACTTTATTGTTTCCTTCAGTGACGTTTGATGCTTTTTACCTGCGCTGGCACCTAGAACTTGCATCGTGCATCTGCAGAAGTAAGTAGTATAAAGGAAATTCACCTCTCTTCTTTAGTAGTCCTCTACTTTCCAAGCAATGGGGTCTCAATCCACTTCTGGACGTCTGCCTTTTATCTCATCGCCTCAGATGCGCTTAAAATTGGGTGACAGTCGACGTAATCATAGTTGGAAGTTGTTTCGAACTCATTTCAAGGCCTCTCAAATAGTACAGTCATCACAACATCCCAAAAATTTAGACTGGCTCTGTGTTGGAGCTGAAAGGCAGAAGGTAGCGAGACCGAGGATGGCTAAAAGCTGGGTCTTATCACTGGTAGGCGAGGTCCAGTCCTGCTGACACGGAGTGAGTAGCTGCGAGGGTGGGTATGATACAAGCACCGTAATCTGGATTTAGTTTTCTTTTCCGCTTCCGCATCCTATTTGGGGCAGTCATTTGCGGCAAGGCTTCCTTTTAACTCTTTGCTTATTAAAGCTTCGTGCTAGTATCCGAATTTCATGATTTTTACTTCCTCCCCTTCCCTCTTGCGATTTGTCCGCAATCTCGAGTCGGTAGCCTAACCTTGAAGGCGACTTTTTCAGACATTCGAATTACTTGAATCCAGTGGTAGGGTTTAAGGGGCTTGGCGTGCTTCAATAAGAAAATTCCATTATTCAGGGCGACACTCTCCCCTCATAGCCACGTATTCATGCTAACTTCAAAAGGTTGTAGAGCTTGCGAAATTTTGAGGCCAGGTGTCTTTCTAGAGAGAGGTGGAGTTGATCTGCAAAAAGTAAAATTCGAAACTGTGCTGACGTCTTCATATCCCTGGGGTAGGAAAGATGACTTAGGATTCAAGGGGGTGGATGGGTCTTCCAACACACGAGACGTTTCTACTCCATAAATAATACTTATTCCAAGGCACACGATTGCATCAACTATCTATTTTTTGCTTTGTTTTGATTCTGGCATTTAGGTCTTCCTGAAGGATGCGATCCAAAATACACTGTGGTCCTGATTGTTTTTAAAAAAGTAGCTTTTTCTTATGGAGCGGTATTTCACATTCATTCTCTCCACCATTTCAGGAGATGCATCAACACATGCAACAGCAACAGCAACAACAACAATATCAACAGCAGCAATATCAAGTTGGTTCTACCTCGCAGATGTTAGGGAGTAGCGGTATTTCACACCACCAGCTTCAACACCAGACTTCCACACGCAGCCATGTTCTTCAGCACATGTCTACTCCTGCCAACACACAGAAACGCTCTGTCATTGGACCTGAACAGGGTGAGTTCTTGCATTATCCCCTCGTTTCCCGTGGAGGTCGTACAGTCTGCCTTCGGATTCAGACGTTGGTCCACACAACTACTTTCTTATACCTTCCAGATAACGTGATTGACAGTTCTCCAGATGGTGGTTGGGGCTGGGTTGTGGTCTTCAGCTCTTTTGTTTGTATGATCCTTGTGGATGGGATTTGCCTCTCCTATGGCCTCCTTGTGGCACCAGTTTGCCCTGGCAACAGCCTCCAGGCTGTGGAGGTGCCAACTCCCATGCTGTCACGCTCCCGCCTCCTTACTGCCACCTCGCTTGGCATTGTTTGGTCCTCCAAAGCCCGCACAATTCCTATCCCTCCTGGCACTTGCGTGGGCATCTCGGAGATGGGAGAAGCATTGGCCACACAATCGCGCGTGGCTCTCATGGCTCCTGGGGGCTTGTTGGTAGGATTCTACCTTCTGTTGGGTGAGGTCCATGACTCATTTGTGCTGATTCATTATTTATTTGGTTATAGTATAGTTATACAAATGGATCTGTTCCTTCATCTATCCATCCCGCCTTGTAGGCTTATAGGCATTCGTCTAGGCTTGATGTGGTTCCTTCAATAGCGCTTAAGTTTGGAGATATTCATCCGACTCAACTTAGGCCTAGATTAACCTGTTAAACTTTTTAGAACACCGTCCGTGAAAGTGGAGTTAGTGAGAGGGTAAGGGAGATTGTCCACTTAGCGTGCTCCTCACATTCACTGATAGCAGATTCAGCCAAGGCATTGTCAATCACTGATAACGCCGTCGAGATAACAGCTGTATACAACTTCTCGTAGGCTTCACACCATTTCGAACAGTTTACTACGAATTCCTTGTCTCTTTCCACAGGTCCTCTAGCTAGCGCGCTTAGCAATCAATTTGACTTTCGACCTGTGGCTATGGTTGGAGGTGTGATTGCAACGGTGGGTCTCCTGACATCTGCCTTCTCCACTAATGTAGCGATGCTCACTGCAACTCTGGGTGGCATTGGAGGTGAGGCTTTGTGTGTCCAACCCATCAATCTTTTTTTTTTCATCGGCCATGCAGTTATTTGGGAAGTATCCTTCCTACTTAAAAGTATGTCGATTGTGAATATCTTGTCATTCCCTCCATGCCACAATTTTTCTTCTGATTAAGCTCTTTTGAACAATCTAGAGACTGTTAAGCCAAGAAGATAAGGCGGTCGACAATAGACTGCTCTCGATGGAACGGTTTATCTGTCGTTTCCCGTGTAAAAGTTTTCCTTATCTCCTCAACTCTTAATGTTACATTTCAGTCTGGATCTGTCCTCCTCTCTCCCATTAACATGGCTCGTCTTTTCAAGTCTAATTCACACAATCCTTTGCCATTTCCGGATTTATTCACTTGTTAGAGATTATGAGAAGCAATTATTGATGTTGAATGGTGGTTGGCTAGCCAAGTATGGTCAAAAATTTGCTTGGAATTTCACGAGGAAGTTGGGATGTGGAACCCATTCAAATGCCCTTAATTACAGACTATGAGATCTTTTAAAATGGATTTATTTACTTGCTCTCCTATGGTTATGTTCTCTGTTATTTGGTAATTTTGATTAGGAATGGCCGAAAAGAAAATATCCAAATTATTTCATCGTCAGCTCTTTTCTTTCTCCTCGTCCCCAATCACCTTTTTTATGGACAGTTTATTGGTTAGTAGTTAACTAATCACAGAGCTCCAGGATTGAATTCACCAATTGTCTGGGAGTTTGCTTTATACCAAACCATCCAGATTTGAAGATGGCTATAATGAATCTCATTGGCTGACACAATGCTTATTATTTTCTACGCCCCTGTTTTACAAATGTTTTTTTTAACACTTACATCTGCTCATACATGTCAGAGAGGAGCTGATAATAAGTCACTTATTTGCTCGGAAATAGTTACTTGTGCAATTCGTGAAATATAAAACTTTAATTTTTTTAACCATATATGCGACTTCGCATCTTATTACCAATGGCTTACTCCACTAAAACAATGTCACTGTGGTTGGTGACAGTTTCATGATTAGATAGCAAAAGTTCCTTAAACTTCATGAAAATGCAAATCTCCGCTAACATAAGGTTCCTGCAATGCGACTCTATATATCCGAATTGGTCTTGCAAACGACAAGGCTGCTTTTCCTTATTGTAGGCTATTTACTCGACCCTTGATGGTAAAATAGCTGTCTGTGTGCGCCTTTTTAAATCTCCTCTTTTTGCTTCTTCCAGGCATTGGATTTGGTCTAATCTACCTCCCAGCCATAGCAACAGTAGGCCACTGGTTCAAACGCCGAAGACCTTTCGCCGTGGGATTGGCACTCTGTGGCAGTGGGGTCGGCAGCATTGTTGGGGGTCAGGTCTTTCCCCTTCTAGTTCAGTGGTTTTCATGGAGTGGCACACTCATCGTTCTAGCCGCTTTCTGTATGCAGTGCCTTGTAAGTGAATAACATCGAAAGAATCAACTTTTTCTGCCTGTACCACACATAAAATGGTACGTTTTGACTATCCGTTTTGCATAGCTCCTAGTTCCCAAGTCTTTTGCGAATGAAAAGAAAAGACTTCTGGACTCGGTGGAAAATTCAATAGGTCTGTGCTGGCACCATGTCAGACCCATAAAAAACGTTTGGTGCAGTGGGCGATTTGGCAGCAGTGTTTAATTTTAGAATTGACATAATTCAGGAACCCACTACTTAGTCTACGACTATCGAATCCCTTTCAGGTTGATCTCAACTACACACCATCCCTTCATATAACCATTTGACACAACAGAAGAGTGGCAAAAGTCGAATATTAAAGGCAAACGAAGAGATCGAAACGAGTGACGAGTTTTGGCATTACAAATATCCATTAACTTGTCCATACCTTTCTGACGTTTACACGAGAGACCCAGTACAGCAGGGCTTGACAATCCGACCTAATCCGTCTCGCATCCATCATGACCAGACTTTGTGAAAATGCATATGCGTATGTCAAACATATTCTGTCACTCCTTCGGCACCAAATTTCGTCAATTCATCACATCTGTCGGTCAAGCATACAGCAATAAGCCCGTAAAAGACCTTTATATAGACGAAGTCTACCAGTATTTCAGTTGGTGCCAAGCTACTTATAACGTAACGACGACCCTGTACCACCAACGAATTGACAATCTCAACCACCAGCAGCCCTCCTCCTCCACAACAAAGTCAACTGCCATCAGTCAAGCAACAACAGTGTCCATCACAGCGTCACCTCCTCCTCCTCCTCTTCCACTCACTTTCGCCTGTGTGTGAACATCGTCCAACTTATTCCCTTACATGCGACGTCGTCTATTTGGTCCACTCAAATATCACCTCCACCACCCACCCCTCCCCCTCACTCGGCACAATGACGATGAACGCCCTCCACTACGTCCCTTCACCATTCACCACACCTCTCACAACATTCCTCAGTCGCATTGACAACTTCTCCATTGTCCT
>UYWX01000592.1:0-10506 GCA_900622495.1 Hydatigera taeniaeformis
GAATACATGTATCCAGTTTCATTTGCTGCCTCCTTTCACCCCGTAGGAAGTCTGGGGACACTACACTCTGATCTCTTGAGTGCGACCACCTCAATGCCTGACAGTTTCATCGTTATTTATTTTTTATTGTATACCTGGGCCAATATTTTGTCCTAGACAAAGGTGAATCTTTTCTCTTCATTACTCAGTTCAAATTATTGCTTTTGTGTTCTGTGTTGAAAATCTCGGAATTTCAGCGTTATTTAAGATCCTGTATCAATGTGCAAGTGTCTTGCTCGCTTACTGTTCTGTAGCCTTGATACCAATCAATCCTTTTATTATTATGTGCACAAACAAAATAAGTACTCTTGTTGCTTATGTAGCAAACTTCAACTGGAACATGGAAAAATCAATCGTTTTATTAATTGATACAAATGTCCTTGATTGCTAATCGGAATTAATGCGAATAGTGTATAGTACCAATAAAGTCGGTTTTGAAAGCTCGAGCTAAATTATATGCAGGTGAGAATTTTTATTCGTAATTGCGTTGATGATGCTGCTTTGAGCATCGTGCGCAAACTGAATGGAACACCATAGACTGGTCGGAGTTTAGATTGTTATCGAAATTTAAAATGCCTTGGGTAAAACAGGATTATAAGTACTCGTGTTTCCAAAAATTGGCAATGAATGTTTTAAAACAGGGTATCATCCCTACCCATGTTGCTTTCATAATGGACGGGAATCGGAGACATGCGACAGCCCATGGCCTTCAAAAAACCGAGGGTCACAAGCAGGGGTTCTCAAAATTGTCTGAGGTAGGTACTTTTGCAACTCTTTATCTGTGAGGTTCTTCGATGGTGCTACGATTTTGGGGTAAGAGAAGTGTCGGTATACGCTTTCAGCATCGAAAACTTTAAAAGATCGGAAGGCGAGGTCTCGTTTTTAATGGATCTTGCTTTGAATAAACTCAATGATCTGGTTCAGAATAAGTGAGTATTTTACATGTCGGTCCTTTACTTTGTAAACTGTGTTTCATTGGTACGTTCTTTCTGAAGAGACGAGTTGCACAAGCAGGGTGTTCGAGTTCGAGTTTTGGGTAATCTCCGTTTACTCCCCATAGGAGTTCAACGTGCGGCGGCAAGAATAATGCTTATGACGAGCGAAAACTTTCGGTAGTGGTTATGTCTTGTACATCTTGGTGCATCGCTGAATTTTTGTCACAAAATACAATCTTACTTACAGAGCTACACTGAACATACTGATGTCTTATACAACTCGTGACGAACTAACAACGACATTGAGTACCATCCGTCGTGGCGTGCAGTCGGGCATTTTAAAAGAAGAGTATGCCGTAACTTGGTATATTTTAACCATTACTTTACATTTGGCCATTTCATTCTCTCTTAAATCGGCGTAAAGTGGTGCACACCTGAATGGGCGTTAATATCTATTTAGCTGAAAAGCACTGGCTATTAAAACTTTTACTCTTCCAATACAGGTAGTTTATTTTCCACTTCATCCTCGTTCTGGTTGTTCTGGTTCCTATATGTGCTCCCTAATATAAATTCATAGGAAATTTTCATTCAGTTTAAGTACTTAAAGAAACACTTCGTAATATGCTTGTTGACCTGTGATTTAATTTGAAAGTGCATTTTTCTCGATTAGCTCAGATAAATGATTTTGGCCTTTTTAATGAGAACTGTAGAAACTTCTCAATGACTCATACTGGATATTAATATTACTGAGGAGGACTTTATATTAGCTAAAAGCTCTTGCAATAGTTGCTGTGACACCTTTTGGCGTTGTGAATTTGTTGATATACTGATTGGATAGGCTTTTATGATGTAGGGACATATCACCGGAGTTGATTGATAAAAGCAGCCAGTTGCGGGGCTGTCGGCCTCTGGATCTTTTGGTGCGTACCTCAGGTGAGGTTCGGCTAAGCGACTTCATGCTTTGGCAGGCTTCGCGCTCCGCAGCCCTCTTCTCCTTCTTCAAGGTCAACTGGCCTGCCTTCTCGTTTTGGCATCTTGCTGCCGCCATTCTCCACTTTCAACTCAATCGTTCTGCTCTTGTACCACTTCCCGAGGTGTGTTTCGAGGATATTCTATTGGTGTTCTCATATCCCACTTGTTTTGTATGAGTCAAGACGAGCAGTAATCGCTTGCTTGAGTGTGGTAGTTATGTTCCATTGCATCTTTAATCACCATCAACTTCTAGTTCCATTTGTAGCATTCGACACAACCGCTTTCTCGTCATCCTGTTTTGTGCACATCACTTTCCTGTTTCAAGCATTAGCTCCTTTTCCTCTTGAATCAATCAAAACTTCAAAATTTGCCTAAAGGGACATGGATTATTAATTTCACAAATCCGGTTAGTTTCCATGTACTCTTAGTAGCCTTTGAAATGCAGTGATAGTGCAGTCATCTGTTCTGTTTTTTTGTAATGTAGCAACAATCACCAAGTTGGTTGACACTGAAAATTTTATTTAAATGTATTTCACAAGTCGGTGTTCAAAGACAAATCTGGGTTAAGGTTTTTGGTGTCTCCCGATAACGCAATGTTTCATTCGTTTCACTTTCCTTAACCACATGAAATCTGAGATCATTATCAGCATTGCATCAGAAATTCCGTTCTCGCTTGGCTTATCAGAACGCCTCTCAAAAGTACATTCAGATTTTAAGGTAATCCCATGTCCCTCGCCTGAATTCTTTCCGGTTAATGGGAAATTTATTGTGCTGCCCTGAAACTTTTACTTACGGAGCTGGATCCAATGGTCTATCTCGCTAATTCGTAAACCTTTTCAGGAATGTCTGGCATGAAACTCCCTTGATAAACACTCTTTTTCAACGAGTTACTTCGAAATGGTTTGTGATCAACCGCATTCAGCATTGTATCCATTTCGAAATTCACTAACGGTTGCCTGCTTCAGCTTGATGTCTTGAACTGTATTTATATAGCTTGCACAACTTCCTTGTCAGTTAAGCGGGGATGCTTCGGACCTGAGATTATGATTCCTGAATTCCCTCTAGTATTGTTGACCTGCAGCACTACTGGACGCTGAAGCCGTTCAATTATCGTGTAAAAGGCGCCTCGTTGACCTCTCACTCAGCTAGTGTATTGTGCCCTAAATCTATCACTCGAAGTCGTCTGACCAATCGTTCTGGCTTTTTTGGTAGTATTCGGTTTGACCTTCAGTGTCGATCCGACCGAGGTCATGTGAGATTTGCTGTGACGCTCAAGTCGGAAGTTGCATCCCGTTTCGGAGACTATTTGCCACGTCGGTTAGTTGACCTATTTTTCTCTCCAGCATAAGAATATGTGGACTGTGCTAGCGTCACGACTTTTCGTGTCGTTCTACTTTTAGGCATTCCAATCTAATCAATGTCACGAATGAGTTGACACTTCACATGCAATCAATAATCAAACTTCACCACTCCCTACGTACTTCACTCCATGGCTTGATAGCCCGTGTAACCGTTAACTCTACAAGAGCATTACTTCTTTCTATTTCAGGCGGTGCGATGCCATTTGAATGAATTGGATTCGCACAACACAGCCAACGGTCACGGTGGCATCTATCAACCCGTCACAATCGATGCTATTAACGCAGAGAATCGCACTCGCCGATTAGCGAAATTTTACGCGAGCTTGGAGAAGGAATACATGGACGAACTCTTTGAAATAGCTAACCTCCCTGAAGTGGATGAAACATCTGCTTAATAATGCTTCATTTCGCTAAGAGCGAGTTCTTCCAGTTTGTTTTATTGCATATTTTTTACAGCTGTAAGAGAATTTTTCGCTCCCCTTCACGGTTGGGACGATATTAGAGATTTTGGACAGATATGTTGGCTGAAAATCTGTGATTAAGTAGTGAAATCAGGTTTTTTTGTTTTTAAAATCTGCCAATTTTCTAATGGAGATGTTGACTAGAACCTAGGACATTTAAGGAATAACAGTCCATTTGTTTACAGACAGGCCTTTAAGAAGTCGCCAATGAGAGTAGTGTCTTTATTTATCCGTTTCCTTGGGGTGTAGCAATTTTGTGATACCTAAGTAGTATTTAAAAACTACAACAAGGATCAGCCGAAATCTGTCAGGCTTTAAAGGGTGGGTCGTATTCCAAGATCTTGAAGGCTTATCATTAGGAAAATGTCTAGAGGTGGAGATTATTCCCCATCGTTGCCATTCATGACTCTGTAATGGGATAAGTGATGCAACAGCGTAGACTCCAGCCTTTAGAAACAATAAATAATGGGCTGGCGTGGCACACGCAGGAAGCAGATCCCATAGAATTCCGTGCTTTTGCGAGTGGGTCGCGAATCACGCAATTGAGTGTCTGGATATGTACAAACTTAGAGGTATGGGCAAAGAGTTAACTGCTTATCGAGGCTGTCGGGAGAGGGGAGGTAGAGGAAAGGGTGGGGGACGATAGGGCGGCAGCCGGCTTCTGATCGCATTGACGCCGAATGGTGGTGGCGGGTGCCTATGGGGGACTGAACCGTTAATAATTGGACCACTACCACTACTACTACCACCACTTTGCCATGAGAGCATTGGTGGTGGTGCTCGAACGCTCGATGGAGGCGGTGGTCTGGAGAGCGGCCATCGATTCATCGACACAGGCTGAGCTGCACCTAAGCAGGAGTGAAAACTTGTATGTGACTCAGGAAACTTGCGAATAGAGGAGAGCAAAAGTCAAAACAGAAATAGAGACTCACCAGGAACGAACGTCTGGTCCATGCTGAAGCGAGGGTGCTGGAAGCGCAGTGGAGTAGACGGGGCAACAGGAACCCCTGGGGGAGGGTTTCCATCAGGGCTGAACCATGACCCTGCAGGAGGCGGATGGTGCTGCGGCTGCGGCAGCTGCTGTTGTTCGTGAGGACGGACGAAAGGCGACACGGAATCGACAGGAGAAAACCTCGGGTAGGGTCCTGAAAGCTGAGACACGAAAGGTTGGCGAAGGGGACCACCCATCTGAGCAGAATTCGGTGGTGGAGGTACCATGGTGCAGGGCAGAAGGCGAACTGGCGTCTGCGCTACGGTATAAGCTGCATTTGTGAGGATGCTCTGCGCCACTGAAATTAAGTCAGGTAGAGTTGCCAATCAATGCCGAGGATCAAAACTGTTATTTCCAAGATTCTTACGTTGAATATTTTCATGTCCATTATCAAGGGATAAATGTTAAGTGATTATCTAGCAGGACTCAGATTAGCAGAAAGTTCCTCAAATTTAAGTAGTTTTATGCAGGCACTAATAAAGCCAACGATGAATTGTGGAAACAAATACAAAGAAAGTTATAAGGAAAGTATATGAACGCAAAAACAGTTTTGATAATTACCACCTAAGCACAAGATCACAAATTGAAACCAAGCACGAAAGTTGAGAATTAGCAAGCAGTCAATGCTTACAGGGTGGAGATGTGGACATCGAAGAAACGAAAGGAAGAAGTGGGGGTTTACTGGAGACGTCACCGATGGTGGTAGTAGCAGGAGCATCAGTTGCAACATTTGCGGCATTAAGTGTCACCGACTTAACGGATGGGGGAGGCAACAGAGCCACACCTCCAGTTAAAGAAGTCGACATTGCCATGAGAGGTGGCGGTGGAGGTGGTGGTGGCGGCGGCGGCGGCGGCGGCGGTGGAGGGGGAGGAGGGGGCGGTGGTGGCAAAGGTGGTGGCGGCGGGGGTGGCGGTGCTAAAGCAATCACCTACAGTGAGGCAAGTGACCCAAAGAGCCCTTCCTCCTTCCTGACAGTTTACAAGCTCACCTGTAGTAGGAAGAGGCACTAGTGGGGGCATGACTGTTGGAGGGTGAGAAGGAATGAGAACTGTTTTGGACAAGTTTGTTGGGACTAAGCGATCCTTCGATGGAGAAAGGAGTTTTCTTCGCAACTCTGGCGAGATGGAATCCGCGTCAACGAGAGCATGACCTTCAAGGAGAGAGCGGAAGGTAGAAGGAGTCATGCATTCAACTTGTTCCAAGGGGAGGTAGGTGCATCCCTCGCGTTCGCTCCAGCCCTCATGGCAACGCTGCTGACTGCGTCGCACACCAAGATTGGCCGCCCAAGCAGTCTTCATCTCTCGCTGCTCCAGCATCGACCTATCAAGGCTACGGCGAGCACGTGCTGCGGCGGCACGGCTTTCGAAGGTGATAAAAGCACAGCCACGTGGAGGAATAAGGTTGCATTCGAGAACGCGAGCATGAGCTGCTGCCTCGCACACTGCCTGTAACCGAGTCTCCGCCAGTTGTTTATGCAGATGGCCAATGAAGATGGTACGTGAGACTAGGGAGACGTAATTGGTGCGTAGCGAAGGTAGAGCATCTCGACGTCTACGACGCTCGCGCTGACTTGTCGTCTCTTCTACGTCTTCGCCAATGCCAATGAGAAACTGTTCTATCGCCCCACCATGATCGTTTGACATGGGAGTAGTCGTGGTAGTGCCTGGAACCATTGGCACTGCCGGTTGATCCGGAGATTTGCTTCGAAACCGGGGCGAAATCGAAGATGAAGATGATACCGACGAGGTGGTACGGCTGAGAAAAAGGTTGAGGATCGAAAAATAAACACAATGTATTGAGAAATAGCCCTCAAATAAGATTCAGACCATTAAATAGAGGAACTACAGTGAATGCAACTGTTACATCTGAAAAGAGATAAAATAGAGTAGAGAACCTGAAGGGCAGCTAACAGACAACCTATAAAATTGGCAGAGTATGTCAATAAATTCTGATGAAAGTTCAATCATTGTCTTCCCATGATAGTCGAATATATTGGCTCCATAAAAAAATGATATCAAAGGGAAATAAAGAATGTGAATGAAAAAAGAACAGTAATGTAACAGGAAAGCAGTATCGTCCAAGACCATAGAAAAAGTGGAAACTGGTAATCGACAACAGGATGCAACAGTTAAAGACAAGCTCACTTTTCACTATACCAAAAAAAAGCGTCGATACTTTAATGCCCCAAGGGGAATGAAATACTCGGGATTCCGTCACAGTGGTTAATAGAAATAGAAGCAAATGTGAAAATAAACAGAGTAAAGCAATGAACGTAAGGCCTGACTCGGTCTTGGCGCGTTTCCGAACAGGTGAGGCGTTCATATCATAGATGAGGGAAGTGGGAGATGCATGCTGCTGATTTTCCGATCGCCGTCTCCTACGGCTGTCCTCATCTCCAAATTTGAGCGGTGGCGGGGGTCGATGATTACTGATATTGACGTGGTTCGACAGAAAGGAATTTGAAGCTAGACCTTGTAGTCGATCCTCAAAGGAGCTCTCATCGGAAGGTACGAGTTCACCAGCATT
The DNA here is from genome assembly GCA_900622495.1 of Hydatigera taeniaeformis. Lineage (NCBI taxonomy): Eukaryota > Metazoa > Platyhelminthes > Cestoda > Cyclophyllidea > Taeniidae > Hydatigera > Hydatigera taeniaeformis. The sequence goes on from UYWX01000592.1 coordinate 7,287, forward strand.
CGCCATTCTTCTACCGCCTGCACTCATCCCAACTGTTGATGCCTGATTCTGAAAGATGACACCGTGATCGCATCAAATTCTAGTGCGATAATCAAAGGCCTTGCTCACCCTCGCTAATCGCACTCTCATTGATTTTGATCCATAAGATAAACTTTTAATAGATAATGACCAAATGACAGGAAAAACATAAACTTGAACCAAAACCTACTACAGAAGATTATTAAAATAGTTGTTACTTTTGAGATGTGAAATGAGCCAATAAGGGCGACCATCAGCCCACGGTAATGGCCTTTAGAATTGGTAAGATGGTGGCACATTCCCGAAATGGAAAAGGTAAGAAAATGAGTGATACTTATTGATGTTACCTACCTGATGGTCGTAGTGGTTTTCACTGTTATGAAATGTATTGTTTACTTTATTGTTTTCCGCTGAATTAGGCCCATTGAACGGAGGCTCGTTGCAAGTGGAACCGGTGCTATTCACGTGGCACTTGCTCAGCTGTTCCTGGATTGCTCTATTTTCTGCCATGGTGTCAACGATCGCCTTCAATTGATTAAAGTAGGAATTTTCTATTGAAGGACTAAAGACGAATAAAGGAAGAATGGAAACAACCACCAAGTTTCGAGTCGCAGAACAATTAGTGAAAAGGCGTTTAGCGCCTACTTCGGGAAGGTATGACAAATCAAGGAAATGACAGAAGTGCTTGATGAAACTACTGCGGAGAAGTTTGCATCAGTCAGTTTTCGGAAGAATGGAGATCAGTACTTATCGTTTTGAAAAAAAAACAAAGGTAGAGACGCTCACAAGCATGCATGAACACCAAACTCCAATAGCAAGTTACATTGAGTGACAAAATCACACGTGTATGTATGTTGTATTTGTAATGTGAAAGGTAAGGATTTGATATCCTCCGCATATACTCTGCTAGGTATCGATATGCAAATTGTTTGCTGACAAAGCCAAATAACACCAGAAATGAACGTACAAGTAAACTTGATCCGCTCATTTTCACTACAAAATAGCAGTCGGATGTGACATGTTGGATGCCTCAATTAGGTATCTAAATCTTTGCCTGCTTCAAAACCTTCAACGTGGTAGACAGGTAAAAGGATTACCTTAAGAAATAACCCGTCATTTGTGATCGTTGACTGCAAATGATAACAACTGCATTTGAACCATGTTACCAAGACAAAACACTTACTGATACTGAAGTTGAGACAGCGTAGAACTGAGTTGGGTGACAACTTCTGCACTAATCATTTTGCCATGACCAAGTAAATCCAGCTGCTCTTGGATCTTCCGTTGCACCCACTAAGAAATTGCAAAGAACAAACAGGACCGCAATTCCGATACCAATTAAATAGTGCATTGGCAATGAGGGTGAACGATTGTTATTTACACAAGGTATTTAAAGAAACCATGGAAGCTACACTTTTCGAGCAGTTTGCAGTATAGTTATATTTTCATGGAAATCGGCAACACATCCAAAAGTAGACAAGCTCAGTAAGTATTAGGGAGTACAGCTTCTAAAATTGTAATTGGGGACAAGGTAAACAAGAGAAAAATGGGAAAGAGCATTCAGCCACTCTAAGAAGCAGAGAATCAGCTTACCGGAGGCAGTAACTTAGACGGCAGTCATACAGCGGCACACACATATAAAAGGCACATCTCACACAATGCTACAGTAGTTTTGTAAAATTCCCTGATGTAAGATAACTGATTAAAATGTAGAACAAAGAAAAAGATATCTTCAGAACCAAAGCACGCAAAATAGCGCCAGGACAGAGATAAACAAGGGGTAACAAACCTGGATAGCTTTCTGCAAATACTCCTCACTGTCTTGGGATATACGAGATCCCTTGCTTCTCCTTGATTCATATTCAATAAGTGATTTTGAAATTATTTTTCGGGCTAGTTAGCATAAAAACTATAAGAGGGTAGGATACCGGACACATGAAGACCAGGGCTGTCAGGATCGTTAACTAAGTCTTGTAAAACGATGATAAGATCCTCCGGGTAGATGCATTTCTCCCTCCACAATTGAAGTACCTTTGATATCATCGGTTTATCTTCGGGCAAGCATTGAGACAGGGCAGTAAAGACAGCATCAATATTCCGCATGAATCGAGGGCCATAGAGGTCCCTATCACAACCACTGAGCTTTGACTGGCGCAAAATTGCATCCACGATAAACAATCCAGGAAGCTTAAATTTAGCTGTGCATTTGAATATGAGCTCTTCGACTAGTTTAACGACGTGTTTATAGAATTTGCCTGCTCGAATAGCAGCACTGGTAATAGATGCCATCTTAGCTTTTGTTATTGGTAATGAGCCCGTCAAAAGTGTTTTCAGCTACAAAAATGACCATAAGGCCAACGGATACCTCAAGACTGAAGCTCCTAACTTCTTCCATTCTACGTCCACACCGAAAGAGACTCAAATAAACCACGCTAGCAACAAGTCGCAAAACAAAACTCTGGCTACTGATGCATGCCCAACCTAATTTATCATACCGGGTCTTCAGACGATTCTGTTACGCATTAAGCGACTTGCTTCATTTTAAAAATCTCAAATATGCATTATCTTGCTTGCAGAAACATTTGTTCTTGCAAAACTAAAAATTCACGCATTAGATCAATGTAAAAAGTCAATTATCCACTTGTATTGCAGATAATTATTATTAATTATTATTAATTCACCCCAGAACTTAATCTAAAACGGAACATAAGCATACCAAGTCATAACTTAAAAAAAGGAATTTAAACAAAAAACAAGCATATGATACTGCGGCGTCCCGAGACTTCCCGTAGGGTAGTAGAAGGCATAAGTGAAGGTGAATACATGTATTCTCAAGACGACAGGGCAAATTGGGCCTGAGTGTGGCCTGAAGGCCAGCCACGTCTACAGAGGTCAGACAAAAGCTAAGGTAACCGCCAAACGTCAGGTAGTTACATATACAAAGCATTACAGTTGAAGCCTCTTAGTAGCACATTACGGCTTACCCTTAGGTAGAAGAAGGCATGATACGAATGGTCTAAAGTAATAAGAAGGGACAGCGAATTAGCATAGCCCGAAAGAAAGACCATGCATACATGGAAGAAACACACAAAAGCAACGCCTAGGTATGAAGTGTCATATAATGCGACCACCTGGCGGTCGGCGGCCACTTTAGGATTTGTCTGACCCTTGTACACGTGGGCTGGTCTTCGGGCCACGCTCA